>APFE031436835.1:81652-131559 GCA_000404065.3 Pinus taeda | reverse complement strand
GAGAGGGAGAGAGAAAATAATGAGAGAGCTCCAAAAGTGAACTGACAAAAGGTTACAAACTAATCCCCATAAGCCTTTTTATCAATGAGGCCTCTATTTTCTTCATTTTCCATTATTTTCCTTCAATCTTCTCCTCACATGCAACCTGTGACCTTTCACCTTCCCTTTCTCCTAATTTCCATTATTTTCATAAATAAATGCACCAAAAATTCCATGTTGCCTTTCCAAAGCCTTAGCCATTGACTTTGCCAATTTCCTTTTGCTAATAATAACTAAAATGAACACCCCCAAGAATGTATTTCCCAACATTCAGCTTGGAATAAGTGTCCCATCAACCGTGGTTATTATTTTTGCCTTTATTAACTTCTATTACATGGAATTTTCACCGGGGTTGTTATGTATTAATATTTGTAATATAACGAGTTGTGGGTTAAAATTTGTCTTGCGTACTAGTTGATTCACTGTTATATGTTTTCCATTATGTAAAGTGCTTATGTTGTGGAATTTGAGTGTGTTTATGGTCATGATCTTAGACTCAAACTTTATTCTTAAGTGTCGTAGAAAAATCAACATGGTATCAGAGCTACATTGAAAGGACGATGGATCAAATTGTGTACAACAAAGATGCTCATAGGGAGTTGAGACGTTGTCTAGAGCATGGAGAAAAAGGTTCAGCTAAGTACATGGAAGTGTGGTCTCGACTGGCTAAGTGACGAGATGGGCTAGGAGTTTTGGTGGATCCATAGTGAACCTAGTGAATATCAGTTTGTTGTGTCACGGGTTATAAATAATGGACTTCTGCTGACTTGTCATGGATCGTTGGGACTACTCAAGGGATGCTTTAGCAAGGACAAGTTGGGTCCATGTTTAGGACAAGATGATGGAAAGTTAGTTTCTTCATTGGGTTTTGATGTAGCACATTTGAGATTGGAGCCATGTGCATGTATGGTGTTTAAGCCAAAAGGATGAAATTGCTTGTTATGTTTGGTTGTGGTGGTGATGTGGCCCATGTTCGACCACATCTTGGACTGACCTTGGAAGGACACAAGTTCAGTAGTTGTTTGGGCCAATGGAGGTTGTGTATACTGAGAGGGAGTCTAGATTCAAAGGGATATTCACAATGAAAGAGTGAATCTTTAGGTTTTGACAAGATGAGGCAAGGAAACTACTGAAATAGTGTGGTCCATTCTACAAGGTATGCTACAGTGGTAAATGCCAGAGATTAAGCTAGTGTCACTGACGATGAAGGTTACTTTTGTGCAGTCGAAGTACTTCCCTCGCTAAGAGGGAGTGTTGATTTGTGTAGCTTGGGAAGTACTCCCACACCCTATGGTACTGGATTTGGGAGAAGTTGTCCCACAAGGGATTTGTGGGCAAGTAGTGGATTATGCACCCAAAGTTGTGGCTGCAAAACTAAGTGAAGAATTAGTTTCCTTAATCATCAAAATCAAGTGGGGCACCTAAGGGTTTGATGATGTGGTGAGATCAAGTGAAAGAAATTAATTTCCTAATGTTCATTGGGGTTTTATCTAGAAATTTTAGGTCTACTTTGGCTTAAGGGACACCCCTTGAGGGCTAACATTTACCATCATGGAAAACTATAAGAAGGAAGACATGGATTTCATTTGAATACACCACAAGAGCATTTTATCATAAGGAGACCTATCAAGAATCCAAAAACCTAAAGGAGTTTGATCTAAGAGGAAGAAGGAAGGATGAATGATCTCTCTATTCTTATGTTCTGGCAGATCATATTCATGGAGTCATGTTTGTGAGGTTATGTTCGTGTAATTCTTTGCGGTATCTCTGTGTGTAGGCCATGACAAATTCTGGATCAGTAGAGCGGGTCAAGACCCTGTTTTATGTTGTTTATAAGGTTGCAAGGTCTATGATAAGGGAAGTACAAAGGAACGTGGTCCTACGCATGAATTTAGTGCTAGAAAGAGCTAACCATAGGCTCGAAATTGACTAAGGTAACTCTAGTTTTGGGACCGCAAAGATATAAATATCAACCTAAATAGTTCAATCAAAATTATGTTCTGGAAAATGTAGGTTTGAAGACTATGTCATGTCTCTAAGGAGGTATGATGAGTGGTTTCAAGTTGATGAATTAGATGTGGTGGTAGAGTCTATCCTAAGGGCTTATGATAAAGGTTTAGATTCCCTAGTTTAGGGTTGTTTCAGTGCATGGACAGTGATCTAGATCTCTTCAGCTGCCAGAATTATCCAAGATCTTTTACTTTTGTGATGTTAGTAGAGTTGCATATAAAAGAGTATGAAAGGTACATGTGCATACATTAAAGAAGATGAAACATGATGACAACCATAAAATCAAGGACACACACACATTGATAACAGGGTTCACCCAGAGTGGGTTACGTCTTTGGGCCTTGTTGTCAAGAGTGGGGGGAGCACTTCATTAAGTGTTGTAAAATGATGATGTACATGGTATATTATTTTTCATTACAATGATGTATACCCTCAACCATAGTGGTATTTATCTCAACAAGACGTTCTCGGAAACTCTCACTCATATGGGAAGTTTCCCTCAACATGAGTGGCATGTCTCTCCACGAGACGTTCTCATAAACTCTCACTCATATGGGAAAATTCCCTCAACAATAGTGGTGTGTCTCTCCATGAGACATTCTCCCTATAGGAATTCTCACTCAAATGGGTCTTCCTTCAACATGACAATCTAATAAAATCTCGCATGATGTGGCATGTATGTATCCCTCAACATAATGGTAATTAGTGATCTCAACAACAAAAACATCATCTCAACGAATCGAAAGAAAGCATGACATATTTGCATCATATACCTCCACTCTGATGGATGGCTGAAAAATGAAAATTATCTGTTGAAACAAATACCACTGCTAAATTTGTGGCATAAAATCGTGTCAAACGACTATAAACTTTGCCCCTTTCTGACACCGTCAAATTTTGGACCCTCGGGCATCTTGAAGATTCCCCCAAAGATTCTTTCCTAAAGATCTAAGAAAAATTCATTGCTCGGATGAAGATTCTGATAACACCACTATGCTCCCTGTGAAATTTTGGTGAAAAATTATTATAAAGTCGACATCATTTTGACACTGGAAAAAATCAGTCTCCAAGGGAATCTTTTAGATTCTTCAAAGATTCCTTGCTACTAGACACTTGCATTTCTACTACTCAGATCAAGATTATGACTGCACGGTTGGACTCCTGGCGATAAAACGTGCAAAAATTACTACTATCTCGACAAATTCTACCATTGGCACATCTGCTGGCCCTCTAAGGGAATATTTTCATCATCTTAGGATTCTCCCTCGCTCATGATTCCACTTCTCCTCTTCGGCAAGGTTTCATCGCTCCACCAATCCACTTCCCGCTAGCTCCCTTTGTCAAATGGTTTGCAAGTCTTTTAAGTAATTTGTTAGGTGGATTTACCAACATGGGTTGTTTGCCCTATGGTAAATCTTGGCAATGGGAAGCATGTGGTTCAGGGTTCAATCCCCATTGAACCCCATACTTGGAATAAGGCGTAATTTTGTCGAACGATCGATGTATAATAATATATATTAGTTTTTGGGTGAGGGAACCTAGGAGGCAAGCTGACCAAGCTGGCAGGGCGAGTTCGAGCCCTGCCGCCCTCATATCAAAGGACGTGGCAGGGTGGGTTGGGTTCGTCGGCAGGCGGCTCACCTGTTATATAATGTGTATCGTATGGTTTAAACAATAGTTGTGGGTGGCAGGGTGAACGCCTATCACCCATTATAACATGTTGTTTTTAATATATCATATGGTTCTTGTGCGGTGGGAGGGTCCTACGGGCCTGTCCCGCCTAATTTTTTTTTTTCGGTTTTTACAACTAATTGTTCATTTTTTAAATTGTTGAAAATAAGGGTCACTGGGAAAATTAACAATTTGACAATTTCGCCCATTTTAATGGCAGGATTCTATGCACCAAGTTTCTGCCAATTTGTTGCCTACTTAAGCTTGTCACTTGGCCAAGTTTTACCAATAATTTGACCAACTATATCTTGACCATATGAACTCGGATTTGAGTGTCGTTCACACTGTTGGAATCAAGAAGAGGAGCACTATTATCTCATCCTAGTTTCACTTCAATCTAAGGACTTTGTTTTTTGAGCTATTACGAGTCCTCTTTGACCTCTAAGCGTCTCTGGAGCCACCTGGATCATTCCTTCCCACTTAGGAGCTTTTGGTCCTCTAAAAGCATGAACATAATATGCAATTGTTGTGTTACATTGTTTGCACCACAATTGTCCTAATAGGTCACCCTTCCTTCTCCTTCACCTTTGTCCTTCGGAGCCATAAGTGATGAGTTGACACATGCATCCCCTACAAACCTATATTACAATATTTTTGCAAATTACATGCTCAATCACATGACCAATAATGATCCAAGTATCCCTATACTAGCCAAGAGTTTATAAGACACACTTTATGGTGAAGTTTACATCATAATAGAAATCAATTCCCCAACTATCAATAGAAGGCCAAAACATCATTGTTGCTTTAATAAGTGATGGAAAACAAATCATCACATTTACAATTCAAATCACAACACATGACTTTAAAAAATTTGGCCATGAAAAGCTACTATATCTAGTAAAACCATCTTTTACTTGACAAAGTGAACCATGAGGAATGTGGCAGATCTACTTATTGAATACCTTCACCAGTTGGTTTCTGCATGGGTGCCTTGTCCTTAAGACGTTGCTTTGGATGGAGCCTATAACATGTGGCTCTTTGATGTCCACCTCTATTGCAATGACTGCAAAAAGTCGTCTTCCTCCATACCTGCTTAACCTACTTCCTTCCCTGATGTGGAGAAGGCCTTTCACACCTCACTCTCTTTCTCATTGCCATTCTCTTCTAGTACTCAGCAAACACATGGTTATGTAAACCACAAAAGCTACATGTTTTTTTATGCCATGATTTATGTTCATCATTAACAATATGCTTGTAATCAAAATGAACTCTAGAATACTGAGACTTGTTATACCTCTCTTGACTATCTCTAGTGCAATTATGGCGATGAGAGATTGCTTTATCTCTTCCTTCATGATGTGCACTGTCATGGGAGGATGGTGATGTGTTCCCATCATTCTCTTTCCTCAATAGTTACAACAATGCCTTGGAAGCTTCTAACACCTTTAAGCACTCTCCTTCAATGTATCCCAAACCTGTGAATCAAGGTCTTTGTACCACCTCCAATGGCTGAGTCATTCCTTGGCCATTAACACCAATTCCTTCTCCTTCATACCCCATCTTGGTAAGGAGTCTAATGCCAGTTCCTGAAAATGAAACTAAAGAATGATCATCACTATTTACCTCAACTATCGATTCTGAAACAAGTGATGATGGCTTCGCTTAACCTTTGTTGTGCTTCAATTTTTCCAATGCCTCTTTCTTGGCTCATAGTTGAAGTTGCAATCTCTGCTTCTCCTCTTTCTCTTCTCGTAGAAGTCTCCTAAATTCAACATTCTCTACTTGAAGGCTCTGACTGGTCTCCTCATTTGAATGATAAAGAAGATGAATGTACACTTGAGGGGTTAGATGGAGCATCATCCTCTGCTCTTTCTTTCTCCCATTCCTCTCTTATCATCTTCTCCTCATAAGCTACATACATTATCTCTACCAATTTGACATCTTATAGAAGGCCTCATACATATATATGTCATCCTCCATTTTCTTTCCTGTTGCACATTCAATTGTTCACACTCGCAATTCACATTAGCAAGAAGACCACTCTGATACCAAACTTGGTCCGGATCTCTTTAGCACCAAACTTGGTTCGGATCTCTTCAACTACCAGAATTATCCAATATCTTTTACTTCTGTGATGTTAGCAGAATTGCATATAAAATAGCAGGAAAATCCACATGTGCATATTGTAAAGAAGATGAAACATGACGATAACCATAACATCAAGGACACACACACATTGATAACGAAGTTCACCCAGTGTGGGTTATGTTTCTAGGCCCTAGTGTCAAGAGTTGGGGGTGGGGAGGGGCTTCATTAAGTTTGTAAGATGATGATGTACATGGTATATCATTTGTCATTACAAGGATGAATACCCTCAACCAGAGTGGTATGTCTCTCCACAAGACGTTCTCAAGAACTCTTACTCATATGGGCAAATTCCCTCAACAAGAGTGGCATGTATCTCCATAAGGCGTTCTCCCTATAGGAACTCTCACTCAAATTGGTCTTCCTTCAGCATGACAAGCTAATAAAATCCCACATGATGTGGCATACAAGTATCCCTCAACATAATGGTAATTAGGGATCTCAACAACAAAAACATCATCTCAGCAAATCAGAAGAAAGCATGACATAACTGCATTATACACCTCAACTCTGATGGATGGCCAAAAAATGCAAAGATCAACTACCAAAACGAACACCATTGTTGAATTCGTGAAGTGAAATCGTGTCAAACGACTATAAACTTTGCCCCTTTCCGACACCATCACATTCTGGACACTCAAGCATCTTGAAGATTCACCCAAAGATTCCTTCCTGAAGATGGCCGAAAAATACGCTACTTAGGTGAATATTTTGATCACACCACTGCATTCCCTGTAGAAATTTTGGTGAAAAATGATTATAAAGTCGGCATCATTCTGACACTGGAAAAAATCTGTCTCCAAGGGAATCTTTTAGATTCTCTAAAGATTCCTTGCTACTAGACACTTGCATTTTTGCTGCTCATATCGAGATTATCACTGCACAGTTGGAATCCTAGCGAGAAAAACGTGCAAAAATGAATATTAGCTTGACAAATTCTGCCAGTGGCACCTCTGGCCCTCTAAGGGAATATTTTTAGCATCTTAAGATTCTCCCTTGCTCATGGTTCCACTTCTCCTCCTGGGAAAGGTTCTGTCGCTCCACTAATCTGTCTCCCGCTAGCTCCCTCGGATGAATGGTTTGCAAGGCTTTTAAGTAATTTGTTGGGCAGATTTACCAACATAGGTCGTTAGCCCATTGGTAAATCTTGGCAATGGGAAGCGAGTGGTTCGAGGATCAATCCCCACCGAACCCCATACTTGGAATAGTGCGTAACTTTTTTGAATGATTAGTGTATAATAATATATATTAGTTTGTGGGTGAGCAGACTTTGGAGGTGGGTCGGTCAAGCTGGTCTGGTGGGTTCGAGCCTCACCGTCCTCGTATCAAAGGACATGTGGCAGGGTGGGTCGGGTCTGTTGGCGGGCGGCTCGCCTGTTATATAATGTGTATCATATGATTTAAACAATATTCGGGGGTGGCCAGGTTTGACAGCCTTTCACTACAATATAACATGTTTTTTAAATATATAATATGGTTATGGTGGGGTGGGTAGGTCCCAGGGACCCGTCCCACTAATTTTAATTATTTTTTTTTTCGAATTTTACAATTAATTGTTCATTTTTGAAATTGCTAAAAATAAGGGTCACTAGGTAAATTAACGATTCAAAATTTTCACGCATTTCAGTAGCCGAGTTTTTTGCACCATGTTTCTGCCGATTTGTTTCCCCCTTAAGCCTACCACTTGGCCAAGTTTGACCAAAACTTTGACCAGCTATAACTTGACCATATGAACTCGGATTTGAGTGTCGTTTTCACCTTTGGAATCAGGATGACAAGCACTACGATCTAGTATAGTTGCACTTAAATATGAGGACTTTATTTTTTTAGCTATTTTGAGTCATCTTTGACTTTTGAGCGTCTTTGGAGCCACTTAGATCATTCCTCCCCACTTGGGAGTTTTTGGTCCTCCAAAAGCATGAACATCATTTGGAATTTATGTGTTACATTTTCTGCACCACACGTACCTGACAGGTCACTCTTCCTTCTCCTTCTCCTTCACCTTTGTCCTTCAGAGCCATAAGTGATGAGTTGATACCTACATCCCCTGCAAACCTGTACTACAATATTTTTCCAAATTACATGCTCAATTACATGACCAATAATGACCCAAGAATACCCATATGTGGCAAGAGTTTATAAGACACACTTTGTGGTCAATTTTACATCATAATAAAAATCAATTCCCCATCTATCAATAGAAGGCCAAAACATCAGCGTTGCTTTAATAAGCAATGGAAAACACATCATCACTTTTACAATTTAAATCACAACACGCGACTTACAAAAATGTGGCCATGAAAAGCTACCATATCTAGTAAAACCATCTCTTACTTGACAAAGTGTACCACGAGGAATGTGGCAGATCTACTTGTTGAACACCTTCACCAACTAGTTTCTGCATGGTCACTTTGTCCTTAAGACGCTACTCTGGATGGAGCCTCCAACACGTGGCTCTTTGATGTCCACCTTTGTTGTAATGACTGCAAAAAGTCTTCTTCCTCCGGACCTGATTAACCTACTTCCTTCCTTGATATGGAGAAGGCCTTCCATGCCTCATCCTCTTTCTCACTGCCATTATCTTCCATCACTCAGCAAACACATGGTTATGTACACCACAAAAGCTACATGTTTTTCTATGCCATGATTTTTTTTCATCATTAACAATATGCTTGTAATCAAAATGAACTCTAGAATACTGAGACTTGTTATACCTCTCTTGACTGCCTCTAGTGTAATTACGGCTATGAGAGCTTGCCTTAGCTCTTCCTTTGCGATGTGCACTGTCATGGGAGGATGGTGATGTGTTCCCATCATTCTCTTTCAACTACGGTTTCAACAATGTCTTGGAAGCTTCTAACACCTTTGAGCACTCTCCTTCAGTGTATCCAAAACTTGCGAATCGAGGTCTTTGTACCACCTCCAATGGCTAAGTCATTCCTTGGCCATTAACGACAAGTCCTCCTCCTTTATACCCCATCTTAGTAAGGAGTCTCATGCCAGTTCCTGAAATGGGTACCTCCATGTTTCCAACAAAAATAGTGTCATTTGAAAATGAAGCTAAAGAATGAACATCACTATTTACCTCAACTGTCGATTCTGAAATAGGTTATGATGGCTTCGCTAAGCCTTCGTTATTCTTCAATTTGTACAATGCCTCTTCTGTAGCTTGTAGCTGAAGCTACAATCTTTGCTTCTCCTCTTTCTCTTCTCATGGAAGTCTCTTCAATGTAGCATTATCTTGTTGAAGGCTCTGACCGATCTCCTAATTTGAATGATGAGAAGACGATGAAGAATATGAATGTACACTCGAGGGGGTAGATGGAGCATCATCCTCTGATCTTTCTTTCTCCTATTCCTCTCTTGTCATCTTCTCCTCATAAGTTGTATACATTATGTCTACCATTTTTGACATCTTGTAGAAGGCCTCGTACATATCTTTGTCATCCTCCATTTTCTTTCTTGTTACACGTTCAATTGTTCACGCTCACAATTCTCATCAAAGAGAAGACCGCTCTGATACCAAACTTGAACCAAATCTCTTCAGCTACTGGAAGCCCTGGTGTCAAGAGTGGGGGGGCACTTCATTAAGTGTTGTAAGATGATGATGTATATGTTATATTATTTTCCATTACAAGGATGAATACCCTCAACCACAGTGGCATTTATCTCCATGAGATGTTCTCAAAAACTCTCACTCATATGGGAAAATTCCCTCAACAAGAGTGGCATCTCTCTCCACGAGACGTTCTCCCTATATGAAACCTCACTCAAATGGGTCTTCCTTCAGCATGACAATCTAATAAAATCTCACATGATGTCGCATACAAGTATCCCTCAACATACTAGTAATTAGGGATCTCAACAACAAAAACATCATCTCGACAAATCTAAAGAAAGCATGACATAACTATATCGTATACCTCCACTATGATGTATAACCAAAAAATGCAAAGCTTGGCTGCTGAAACGGACACCATCGATGAATTTGTGGTGCGAAATCATGTCAAACGACTATAAACTTTGCCCCTTTCTAACACCATCAAATTTTGGACCCTCGGGCATCTTGAAGATTCCCCCAAAAATTCCTTCCTGGAGATGGCCGAAAAATCCACTGCTCGGATGAATATTCTAATCACACCACTGCTCCCCCTACAAAATTTTGTGAAAAATGACTATAAAGTCGACATCATTCTGACACTGACAAAAATAAGCGTCCAAGGGAATCTTTTAGATTCCCTAAGATTCTCCAAAGATTCCTAGTTGTTGGACACTTGCATTTATGTTGCTCATATTGAGATCCCGACTGCAAAGTTGGACTCTTGGTGAGAAAACATGCAAAAATGACTATTAGCTTGACAAATTTTTCTATTGGCACCTATGGCCCTCTAAGGGAATATTTTCAACATCTTAAGATTCTCCCTCGTTCATGGTTCCACTTCTCCTCCTAGGCAAGGTTCTGCCACTCCACCAATCTGCCTCCCACTGGCCCCTTCGATTGAATGGACATTGGCTTGTTGGTAAATCTCAGTAATGGGAAGCGAGTGGTTCAAGGTTTAATCCCCACCGAACCCCATAGTTGGAATAGCATGTAATTTTTTTTAACGGTCAATGTATAATAATATCTATTAGTTTCTAAGTGAGGGTGCCCAGGAGGCTAGCCAAATGAGTTGGTCAGGCGATTTCAAGCCCTATCACCCTCGTATCAAAGGACATGTGGGAGGGTGGAGTGAATCCGCAAGCAGGGGGCTCGCCCGTTATATAATGTGTATCATATGGTTTAAACAATAGTTGAGGGTGGCGGGGTTTGACTGCCTGTCACCCCAATATAACATGTTTTTTTAATATATAATATGGTTATGGTGGGGTAGGCAGGTCCTACAGGCCCGTCCCGCCTTATTTTATTTATTTATTTATTTATTTTTCAGTTTTTACAACTAATGCTTCATTTTTTAAATTGCCGAAAATAAGTGTCACTAGGTAAATTAATGATTCGACAATTTCGCCCTTTTCAGTGGTCGGCTTCCGTGCATTGGGATTTTGCCAATTTTTTGCCTCTTTAAGCCTCCACTTGGCCAAGTTTGACCAAAAATTTGCCCAGCTATAACTTGACCATATGAACTCAGATTTGAGTGTCGTTCGCACCATAGGAATCAAGGGCGATGAGCACTATGATATGGTACTAGTTGTACTTCAATCTAAGGACTTTGCTTTTTGAGCCATTCTGAGTACTCTTTAACTTTTGAGCATCTCTGGAGCCAAATGGATTAGACAGTCAAGCCTAAAGTTTGTCCCAACGTCTTGAAGAAGTTCGCTCTAGTTCTGCTACAAGAGGAGAGCGTTGAGACCCTAAAGGACTAAGAGTATCTTTGTTTTGAGGATCAATGTGCCTTTGCTTGTGTGCATAGGTTTGTGGGAGATATCATCTAAGTAAGGAGGTTGAAATACTCTAAAGGTGTATATATACAAGTGTGGATAGAGGTAAGATGATATGTTAATTATTATATGATTGTCATGAAGTACTGAAGGTGATGTAGTGAGGCTTGTTCATAGGGTTTGAATAATAGGTGTTTATGCCCTAGTACAATGATCAAGGTGTAGGATTCTTTTTGTTAAGAGGGAAATTCTTGGAGCCCTAAGTTCAACAAATTCAACGAGGCATATTTTTTATGTGTGGGAAGATCCAATGATGCCTTAGTTCAATCATATAAGGGGGAGCTAGAGGATTGATAAGAGGGTTGAGTATTAAGATCTCATGTACAGTGATCCTTGGAGCAACTAAAGGATAGTTAGTAAGCAGATATGAGGGATAGTCAAGGATTTGGTGTGGCAAATCACTGATAAGAGGGCATACACTGAAGTCCCAAAGAGCAGCCCATCTTGGTGGAGTAAGAGGGTTTCTAGAGGGCAGATCACTGAGCCTATGTTCAATCATTCTAGAGGTTAAAAGATTGATAGTGGCAATATTTATAGTTGGAGATGTAAGCATTCTGAAGTTGCAAAAGTTGTAGTGATCAGCAGAAGAGGAGGCAAAGTACTTTCCAGATGTGTTCAAGGTACATGGATTGAAAAGGTTGTAGAAATGCTACATCAGAAAACAGGTCAATTGTACCTTATTTAGGGAAATATTGATGGCTATAGTTATTAACACCAAGCATTAGTCATTCGTGTATCAGGGTTGTATGTAAGGGTCATGATCCCTGGTATGGGGGTTCTAAGTTTGTTGTATTAATATTTGTAATGTAGCAAGTTATGTGTTAAAATTTGTCTTGTGTACTAGTTGATTCACTGTTATATGTTTTTCATTGTGCAACGTGCTCGTCTTGTGGCATTTGAGTGTGTCTGTGATCGTGATCTTAGACTCAAACCTAATTCTTAATGTCGTAGAAAAATCAATGCTATGGTCCCTAAATGTTGTTGTTTCCATGTTCATGGATACAACTAGACTTCATTGCCTCTCTTCCCTCTAAATACTTGGTTCTTCCCCTAATTGATTCTTCCATCAAGCACTCCTCCTGACGAGACCTCCTTAATAAGCTTCTACAATGTCTAGATAGTCAAACCTTCCACCCCCTCAATATTTTCTACAAACTTTTCCTTCTTAAATGTGTTATCCAATCTCTTCCTATATACCTATTCTCTATGTTGGCTACCCCCAAGTGGGTACATAAAAGTATCAAATCCATCTAAATAAATTTCCTCTAGAGCGACAATGGCCCCAAGAAAAAATGGTCCTTAGTCAAGTGGGACACACTCTGCCTCACAAAGACAGAATGGGGGCTAGGACTCTGTAATCTTGATCTGATCAACAAAGTCACGGGAGCCAAGATTTTGCGGAAATGGGTTACACACACCACAAAACCATGGGTTGGTATTTGGCACACACAATAATAACAATAGTGGGCTTCTATGGGGCACAATAGTAACAATATGGGCACTGCATGGGTACATCAATATAATAAGTGGGTTGTACTAATAACAATAAGGGGTTACACTAATAGTATAGGGGTCTAACAAATATATCAATGTTATATATACATATGTGAACCCTTTACATCATGGAGAACATTGTGAAGGGTCAATAAATCTATGTTAACCTATAGTAGTATTATGATGTCCATGGGTAAGTTAAATAATGTAATTGCAATCCATCGAAACTTATGAACTCTTGTAACCATAAGACATGGTAATCGTGTCTTGGGTATATAGGGTGATGTCATTATACTAGCATACATTCTCTAGAAGGTCAATAGGACCCTTATTTAAATATATATAAAAAGAGGAATGGATTTATGTTATTGGTAGCATAAGGGACATAATCATAAAGTTATAAAAGAAAAATATGATAAAGACAGTGAGCAAATGTTCAATTAACCTCGACAATGACTATAGTGGAAATTGATGGTAGGGAGAAAAGAGCTTGATGTTTCATTTGAAATGTAAGTAAATGTAAAAGGATTATCAATATTTTTTTTCTTTATAGACAAAATAGATTATGACATCATAAGACTTCACGTGTGTATATGTATTGTTAGGATTATTTAAAAAAAACACATGGTGTAACTGTTAAAGATTTAATTTGCACTAGCAATTTTGGGATTGAATTATTTTCTTGTTTTGGTACACAATTAACTCAAAGCTCCTCTTATTGTCCCCAATACAATGGAAAATTTGAGATTGTGAAAAAATGTCTTGAAGGATATCTTCATTTATTTGAAAATGATAAATAGACATTATAGGTCAAGTGGTTTCCCTTAGAAGAATGACAATACAACACATCCTTCCATACTTCATAAAAAATATCCCCATTTATGACACTATATGGTTATCATCCTCCATCCATCACATCACACTTGATATGAAAACTAAAGGTTTAATTAGTGGAGGACCACAAAGAACACCAAGAAAAGGTTCTCCAATTATTGAAAGACAACTTGGCTAGAACATAAAATAAGATGAAACAAGGAGCATATCAACATTACAACGAAAGGGAATTTAAAGTGCGGGATTGGATATTTATGAGACTATAATCTTATAAAAAAATTTCCCTCAAGCAATAAAAGAGGGACAATAAATTAGCACTCAAGTACTATGTGTTGATTTGTCTAGCTTGGGGGGTACTCCCACACCCTAGGGTACTAGGTTTGGGAGAAGTTGTCCCACAAGGGATTTGTGGGCAAGTGTACCCAAGTAGTGGGGTTTGCACCAAATGTTGTGGGCACAAAACCAAGTAGAGAATTAATTATTTAATCATCAAAATCAAGTGGGGCACCATTGAAGGGGTAAGGGGCACCTAAGGGTTTGATGTGGCGAGATCAAGTGAAAGAACTTAATTTCTTAATGTTAGTTGGTGTTTTATCTAGAAAGCTCAAGTTGATTTGGGCTTAAGTGATACCCCTTGAGGGCTAATGTTTACCCTCATAGAAAACTATAAGAAGGAAGACATGGAGTTCACTTGAATATGCCACAAGAGAATTTCATCATAAGGATACCCCTCCAGGAGTTCAAACTAGGAGAAAGAAGGAAGGATGAATGATCTATCTATTCTTATGTTCTAGTATATCAGGTTCGTGGAGGCTTGTTCATGAGTTTCTTGGCATGTAATTCTTTTTGGTATCTATGTGTGTAGGCCGTGACAAATTTTGGTTAGTAGAGAGGTTTGAGACCCTGTTTTGTGTTTGTTAGAAGGCCACAAGGTCTATGGTAAGGAAAGCACAAAGGGACATGGTCCTGTGCAGGATTTTAGGGCTAGAAAAGAGGTAACCATTGGCTTAAAATTAGCTGAGGTAACCCTAGTTTTGGGGTTGTAGAGATCTAAAGATCAGCACAAAAAACTTTATTCAAAAGGGTGTTCTAGATCGTGGAGCTTTGGAGACTGTGTTGTGTCCCTAAGGAGGTATGATGAGTGTTTTCATGTTCATGAATTTTCTATGGTTGTAGGGGTTGTCCTAAGGGTTAAGAACATAGTTATAGATGCCCTAATTTAGGGTTGTTTCAATGCATGGATAGTTAGCCAAATCAAACCTAAATTTCTTCCTAGTGTCTTGAAGAAGTTTGCTCTAGTTTTGCTACAAGAGGAAAGGGTGGAGACCCTAAAGGACTAAGAGTATCTTTGTGTTTTGAGAATATTTAGTGTTCTTGGATAAACGCCTAACCCTCTAGAATTAGTAGCAAGTCTAGAAACAACAGACAAAGTAATCCCTACCTTTTCTATAATCAATAGATCAAACAAGAGAGAAGAGAAACCTACTTGTAGTTTTCGCTAGCTCCTTGTCTCCCTTGACCCATATTGCCAATCCTTTCCGTACTTAAGCCACTTGAAAAGTACCTGCACAAACACAGAGACAAAAACCCATCAAAGAAAACGATAATGATCTATTGCTTATAAATAACATGGAATCGAGAACATGATATACATATGAAAGCATCAACATATAACATAAGCATAAGGAAAAAGTTTTGAAGACTTTATTAATAAGAGGAAGAATTACAACCCATATGTGCTTGACACAGTGACACTCTTCCAATTCAATCCCTCTTCACCTCATGACAAGAAAGACACTTCAACACTATACAACACTTTGTAGTCAACTCTGGTGTCATAACAATAGCATCTCCCTATAACTCAATATTTTCTAGCCCTTGATCTCTTAGATGGGTGATCTTTTTATAGGTGAATAAAAGAGGTTATGCCATCAATGGTGATAATAAATGCCTTTCTAGATTTATAAATCAGTTCCATGGAAGAAGGGATAGGGGATTGATGTTCCTTAACTCCATTCCTCATCCAAATGCGAACTTAAAGGAGTAGGTGGCATTGAGAAACTTCTAAAGGCTTCCAATGGATAAGGAATCTTCAAACCCTCATGGAAGTTCGCTCAAAATCGCCCAGTGCAAGCTAAAGAGGGACCAAGTGCACTGCGTAGCACCCTGTCAGTGTATGGTTTGCATTGCAGCGCACCCTAATGAAGGCCTACCTGCACTGATCTTCTTAGAGGTAGTTTTTGGATGTTTTCAGTGATGGAACTTCTTGGGAAGTGAGGCATTCTGATGACTAACTTTTTTAGGGCATGTAACAATTGCATTGGGGGTTGATGGGCCCTAATAATATCGATCTGTAAGTTGGGGTTAATGTGCCCAAATGGATCTGTAACACATTGTTCTGAGGGACGTTGTGCCTCTATTTTTGTGTGTAGGTATGTGGGAAATATGATCTACATAAGGAGGACGAAATACTCTCAAGGTGTGGACAAAAGAGTGTGCTTATGTGGACAATGGTAGGGTGATATGTTTATGGTTGCCATGAAGTACTGAAGGTGATGTAGTGAGGTTTTTTCATAGGGTTTGAACAACGATTGTTTATGCCCTAGTACAGTGATCAAGGTGTAGGCTTGTAATTTTTAAGAGGGCAGTCCTTGGAGCCCTAAGTTCAGTAGATGCAAGGAGACATATTGTTGATGTGTGGGCATATCTAATGATGCCCTAGTTTAGTGATCTAAGGGGAAGCTAGAGGGTTGATAAAAGGGCTAAGTATGAAGACCTCATGTATAATTATCATTGGAGCAGCTAAGGGATATATAGGAGGCATATCTGATGAAGCCCTAGGTTAGGGATTTGGTGTGGCAAATCACTAATAAGAGGGAAAACTTTGAAGTCCCAAAGAACAGTCCATATTGGTGGAGAAAGAGTGTTATTAGAGGGCAATCCAGTGAGCCTATGTTCAGTCATTGTAGAGGCAACTAGAAGATTGATTATGGCAGTATTGATGGTTGGATATGAAAGCATTTTGAAGTTGTCGTGATTAACAGAAGAGGAGGCAAAGTACCTGCTAGATGTGTTCAAGGTATGTGGACTGGAAGGGTTATGGAAGTGCTACATCAACAAGTAGGTAAAGTGTACCTTATTCAAGGAAATATTGGTGGTCATAGTTGTTAGCACCAAGCCCTAGTCATTCTTGTATTAGGGTTGTATGTGAGGGCCATGATCACTGGTATGGGAGCCCTAAGTTTATCGTATTAATATTTGTAATAATGCAAGTTGTGGGTTAAAATCTGTCTTATGTACTACTTGATTCACTGCCATATGTTTTCCACTGTGCAAAGATCATATGTTGTGGCATTTGAGTGTGTTTATGATCATGATCTCAGAATCAAACTTGATTCTTAAGTGTCGTAGAAATATCAACATGGTGTCAAAGATACTTTGAAGGGATAGTGGATCAAAGTGTGTACAACAAATATGCTCAGAGGGAGTTGAGACATTGTCTAGAGCATGGAGCAGAAGGTTCAAGTAAGTACATGGAAGTGTGGTCTCGATTGGTTAGGTGGCGAGATGGGTTGGGAGTTTTGGTGGACCCGTGGTGAACCTAGTGAATAACATTTTGTTGCGTGACAGGATGCAGATCATGGACTTATGATGACTTGTAATGGATCATTGGGACTACTCAAGGGATGCTTTAGCAAGGACAAGTTGGCTCCATGTTGTAGAATGAGATGATGCCAAGCTAGTTTCTTCATTGGGTCGTGATGTAGCATATCTAAGATTGGAGCCATGTGCATGTATGGTGTTTGAGCTAGGTGATGAGATCTTCTGTTATGCTGGGTTGTGGTGGTGATGTGGCCCATGTTCGACTACATCTTTGACTGGCCTTGTAAGGACACGATTTCAGTAGTTGTGTGGGCCAGTGGAGGTTGTGTAGACACAGAGGGAGTCTAACTTCAAAGAGAGATTCCCAATGGAAGTTTGAATCTTTAGGTTTTGAAAAGATGAGGCAGGGACATTACCGAAATAGTGTGGTTCATTCTACAGGGTATGTTGCATTGGTGAATTCCATAGATTGAGCTAGTGTCACTAATGATGAAGGTTACTTATGTGTAGTTGAAGTAATTCCCTCGCTAAGAGGGAGTATTTATTTTTGTAGCTTGGGAAGTACTCCCACACCCTAGGGTACTGGGTTTGGGAGAAGTTGACCCACAAGGGATTTGTGGGCAAGTGTACCCAAGTAGTGGGTTTTTCACCCAACTTTGTGGGTACAAAACCAAGTGAAGAATTAATTTTTTAATCATCAAAATCAAGTGGGGCACCCTTGAAGGGGTAAGGGCCACCTAAGGTTTTGATGATGTGGTGAGATCAAGTGAAATAAATTAATTTCCTAATGTTAGTTGGGGTTTTATCTAGAAATTTTAGGTTAACTTCAGCTTAAGTGACACCCCTTAAGGGTGAAACTTTACCATCATAGAAAATTATAAGAAGGAAGAGATGGAGTTCATTTGAATACACCACAAGAGCATTTTATCATAAGGAGACCTCTCAAGGAGCCGCATACCTCAAGGAGTTTAATCTAGGAGGAAAAAGGAAGGATGAATGATCTCTTTATTCTTATGTTTTGGCAGATCGGATTCAAGGAGTCATGTTTGTGAGGTTATGGGCATGTAATGCTTTATGGTGTCTTTGTGTGCATGCCATAAAAGAGGTAACCATATGCTTGAAATTGACTGAGGTAACCCTAGTTTTGGGGCAGCAAAGATCTAAATATCAACTTAAATACTTCAGTCAAAATTGTGTTTTGGACCATAGAGCTTTGGAGACTATGTCATGTCTCTAAGGAGGTATGATGAGTGGTTTCAAGTTGATGAATTGGCTATGGTGGTAGGGTCTATCCTTAAGGTTCAGGATAAAGGTTTAAATGCCCTAGTTTAGGGTTGTTTCAGTGCATGTACAGTCAAGCCTAAAGTTTGTCTCAGTGACTTGAAGAAGTTCACTCTAGTTCTGCTACAAGAGGAGAGCGTTGAGACCTTAAAAGACTAGGAGTATCTTTGTTTTGAGGGTTGATTTTCCTTTTATTGTGTGAACATGTTTGTGGGATATATCATCTAAGTAAGGGGGCTGAAATACTCTAAAGGTGTGCATAGAAGGCGTGCAAGTGTGGATACAGGTAGGGTGATATACTAATTATTGTATGGTTGTCATGAAGTACTGAAGGTGATGTAGTGAGGTTTTCTCGTAGGGTTTGAATAATTGTTGTTTATGCCCCATACATTGATCAAGGTGTGGGTTTGTCATTGTTATGAGGGCAGTCCTTGGAGCCCTAAATTCAATAGATGCAAGGAGGAAAATTGTTGATGTGTGGGAAGATCTAATGATGCCCTAGTTCAATCATCTAAGGGGAAGCTAAAGGAATAATAAGAGGGTTAAGTATGAACACCTCATTGTTACACAAAATTTTGTCATTGTCCCTGTGATCCTCATTCCATGATCCTGGAGGACCTCTATAATGAACCCTATTTTCTTCCCCATCATGAAGAAACTTTCATTGTGTCCCTCTTCATGAGCAGAACAATCCCCTTTTGCATCATTTCCCAAAAATCTTATGTTTTTTCCAGTTTACAAGACCGACGACTAATGACCAGTGTCCTCCTCATGTCGATATGTAGGGATTATAAATGTCCCTAGCGCTGACCAGAGCGACTAAGCTTGTTCCAGTCGCGTCAATCCTCTTTTGGGAAGTTTTTTAAATAAGGAGTTGAAGCTACCAGCTCTAGAAACTTCGTAACAGGAGTCTGGTAAATGGTTGGGCCGAATGGAGTTGAGGATGTCAGTTTAGGCTACTTTCCCCTATTAGGATGGAACTACCTCAAGAGATAAGGCCTTCTCCCATGAGAATAGGAACCATCTCCCTTCCATCAATGCTATATAAACCTCCCTTTTCCCAAGAACAAGCTAGTGTTGGTGTGCTAGTGCTAATTAAGTTTGGAGTAATTAGCAAGTTATTCATAGTTGTAGCTCTTTAGTTGTGTGTGAGAGAGAAGTGTGAATTTGGTTTAGTGTGAAGACTAAAGGGAAGAGCCTTCAAACTACCATTATTGATGCCATCATGGAATGCTAACGGAAGTGTGTGGGAACCCAGATTTGTCGAAGGAGAACAGCAACGTCAAGACAACGGTTGTAATCCCTTATTGATTTAATATACATGCAACTATCGATTGATTTCATACATAATATGTCATCTCACATGTTTATGGCTTAATGTTTCTTGACTTGTTAAGTAGGTTGAATACAATTTGTCTATTATCACGGTTGTTGTTTGTTGTTGTTTACTTGTTTCAGGTGTTCAAAGAAGGAAACAGGAGATAGCTGGAGTGAGCAATGAAGGTCATTATCAAATGGGATAAGCGTACTAAGAGGTAGGCCCTCTTAATTGATTCTAACCTAAGGAAATCTTCCATAGAATGTCTTGTTTGTGGCTAAACCTGCTATTAGGCTAGAGGAATTGTTTGTGTCTGCACTTAAAATTTTACTTCACCACAAATTGGTGACTCCACTAGGGACCAACATATGTCCTACAGACTCACCTTCTTCTCATGGCTACGACGACAGCTGATCGTAGTGAAGGATTGGCCATACAGCGGTACCGACTTCTGCGGAGATCTGGATATGCTACTTCCAGATGGGGAGGATTTCGACAGTGAAGGTAAAAAATCAATTTTTGATTTTTTGATTTTTCAATTTTTTTTTTGATATATATGTGTTTATAACATTTTGTTTTATAAATGCAGATGTTGGACTAGAGCGCCCTGCTAGGATGTCCCCGATAGCCAGGCACGTCGCTCGCCAGTTTGATGTCGCTCCTTATCATGAAGGAAGCGACAACGAGGAGGAGATCACGAGGAACCTTGAGGGGTTGACTCGTGGTATCCCAGACCATGCCCAGGTGGGAGATATCCCACGCCAGTACCAGAAGCATACAGTGGGGGTATCAGATTGGATCCGTCGATTGGTGACTCATGTAGCACGAGCAGTTTCATGTTACCATGATCACCATGCTGATTAGTTCCTAGGTCCATCATTTACATTTTTGAGGCTTACATGCCACGGGTATATGAGGCCTGTGAGCCGCAGATGTTATTTGAACGCACATATTATTTTTTGGGGTTTTGGTGTATCAAACAATATTGCCATATATATATATATAGAGAGAGGAGAGAGAGATATTTAGATTTAGATTTAGCTATAGATATATATATATATATAATATATATATATATATATATATATATAATCTATATATGTTGTATATTCTTGCTTACTATGGTACAAAATGATTTGTTTTTGGTTTTTCACATGTTTCGTAAATGTCTATCCAACACATAATTAGCTAACGCATCTGTCAATGTATTCATGCATCTGGGAATATGATGATATGTAATGTAATCAAAATTTCTTTCCATTAGACGAATACGTAGATACATTCTCAATATCTGAGGCTTTCTAACAGAATATTTCCCATCGAATTGAAGGACAACAAGCTACGAATCTAGGTTGATAACCAATTCCCGAATGTCAAGGGCAATGGCCTCTGACAACAATTCGATAACCGCGTTGTATTCAGCAATGTTATTAGTTGTGCAACCTAAACAAATACCTTGAAGATAAATCAACTCACCATGAGGGTCATAAATGGCCCATGCTGCGGAATATGGATTCTGGGTACTATGGCAAGCACCATCAACAAAACCAATGTGAGGAGTCACAGACATCTGCAAAGCAGTGAAAAGCATAGTAAACAGGAAAGTTGTTTGAAAACCAACACATCAAACCACATTGCACAAAAATGAATGACACACTAATGTACACAAGTAACCATACAAGATGACCTAAGCATAGTACTTTTTGAGGTAAAGCCCATTTCAGGGCTTGTCTAGAGGATTGCCTTCATAATCAATTAGCTCATAGGCCCATTTTTGCAATGCTCATTTAACAATGTAGGGCCCATGCCACATGGGTTGAAACTTACCTACCCCCAACTTATCATTAGCTTGATCAAATAGTAAAACCAAATCACCCTCGGAGAACGCGTGAGGGGAGACCGATCGATCAAAATTGGACTTGACTTGCTTCTTTTTTGCTTCAATGACCAAAGTAGCGAGGCGACGAGTCTCATCCAGCCATTCTAAATACAAGAGGCATTCTTCTTGAGGTGAGGTTTCGAGGAGAAGTTCGATAGCTAGCTTGAGTGAAGGAATTTCACACTTAATCAGTAACGTTGCTTCCAGACCGTAGACGAGATGGAATGGTGTGAAACCAATTGCGTCCTTGGTCGAGGTTCGGTAAGCCCACGAAGCTAAAAAGAGCATGAGATGCCAAATGGACTTATGCATCCCAATAGTACGCTGAAGCATTGTAACCAAAACTTTGTTCACGGCTTCAACTTGACCATTGGCCTAAGGGTAATACGGGGTTGAGCCATCGTGGCGCAAACCCAACATTGAGGTCAGCTCAACCATCATGTAATCTCATCAATGGGAGCCATGGTTGGTGACAATGGCTTGAGGTACGTCGAACCTGGAAATAATGTGATTGAATAGAAATCGAGCCATTGTTTTACCATCCACAAAGTATGTAGGCATTGCTTCGGCCCATTTGGTGAAATAATCCACCACAATGATAATATAACCATGCCCCCCGGCCGAACAAGGGTTACATGTCATATAGTCGATGCCCCATTTGGTAAAAGGACCAACGGTAATGACGAGGTGTAGGTGAGTGGGTTGGACGCACATCTTGCGCTGGTAAATTTGGCATTCATGGCACTTGCGAACAGCAAGGATGCAATCCTTAAAGATGGACAGCCAGAAATAACCAACACGAAGGATTTTTTGGGCAGTAGCATAGCCATACATATGACCGCGACAAGCCCCAGAATGGCGGTCATTGAGAACTATCTCAGCCTCCTCGAGAGTAAGACATCAACGAAGAACTGAATTGACACCAACACTGTATAAAGTATCTCCAATAATACGGTAGGGTTGAGAGTGATGCCGAATACATCAGCGATCATCCTTAGCCAACGCGGACTGGAACGAGGACGTCTAGAGATACACGATGATATCATCGTACCACGGGTCAAGGGTGCTTATCAAGAAAAGAGTCTCGTCCGGGAGATGTTCATCTGCACCAACGAGGAGAGACATAGAAGGAAGGGAGTAAATCAACTTGGCAAAAACTAGTGATTTCATAGATTTGGCAATAGTAAACACTAAATCGAATTCTTGCAAGATGACAATCGATTTAGAATATTTTCCCCCTAGCAAAGGATGAGTCAGGATGTAGGTCATGGGGTTGCATTCAGAAATAACAGTAGTAGTGCCTAAGAGAATGTAATGTTGAAAGTGTTGAACAACTTGTACAACAGCCAAAGCCAACTTCTCGACATGGGCATAACGCGTTTCGGTGTCAAGGAGATTGCGACTGAGGTAGTAGATAACATGTTCATTGCCTTCGTCGTCATCTTGTACCAACACCATAAAAATGGTGCTAGAGGCTACAACAAGATAAAAGAAATACTCGCAATGATAATCCAGGGGATACAGCAAAGGAGCATTTATGAGGACAGCCTTAAGGTCATCGAAATACTTTTGGGCAATCTCATCCCAGATAAAGGGCATTCCTTGCTTGAGCAACCAGGTAAATCCTGAAGCTAGCCCATCGTAATTGGGTACAAAACGATAGAGGAAATTTTCTTTTCCCTGCAGGCTCCATATTTGGTGCAACAAAGATGGAGGAGGTAAATAACAATGGCCTCGACTTTAAGTGGATCTAGGCAAATGCCTTCCTTAGAAAAAATAACGCCGAGGAGTCGTCTGGATTCGACGCAGAAAAAACATTTATGCAGATTTAACAGAATTTTGTAATGTCTACAACGAAGAAAAATCTTCTGAAGATGGTCAAGGTGATCATGGTGCTTACAAGAATGAGTGGGAAGGTCATCAAAGTAAGGTTGAACGATGTTTTTAATGTCATGAAACGCATAGGATATCGCCCTTTGAAATGTAGCCCCAACATTTTTTAGGCCAAAAGGGAGCTTTTTGTACACGAAAGTACTGCACAAACAGATAAAAGTCGTCTTTTCTTGATCGATCAGCACAATGTTAATTTGGTTGTAACTAGAAAAACTGTCCATAAAGGAAAAAATTTCGCTCCCAACACATTCATCAATGATCTTATCAATGAAGGGAGTGGAAAGCACAATTGAGATCACGGTAATTGACGCAAATGCGGATCGTGCCTTGTTTCTTTGCCATCGGTACAATATTAGACACCCAATCTATAAGAGGGATCAGATAAATGAATCTAGCTTTGAGAAGTTTTTCAACTTCACCCTTGATAGTTGTTGTTTTCCTAAGGTGCACTGGGCAGAGCTGTTGGCGAACAAGCTTCGCATGAGGATAAGTTGGTATTTCATGCATGCCGATGTTAGGATCAATACTAGGCATTTCCTCATATGACCACACAAAAACATCACGAAATTCTTGAAAAAGACGAGCATAGATCTTGATCTCATATTGAGAACAAGTTACCCTGATATGGACATTTTCAACAACACCAGGCTTGATAGAAATATCAATTAGCATCGTTTGGGTAATGTTACCCAAATTTCCTTCCGACCATACTTCATGAGGCATGATCAACACCTGAAGCAATAGGGAAGGAAATTGAGAAGAGAACTCTTTGAGACAAGTAGACGTGACCGTCGGGCTAGGCTGGAACGAGGAACAACGATGAGTATCGTTCCAAGGTGGTTCCTCTAGATACATTACTTCCATGATACTCTCGTCATCAAGAAAAGTCTCGGCTAAGGGATCAGGAGATTCTGAAGCACCAAACCATGGGGATTAAGAATACGTATCGAGAGAAGTCCTCAAAACAGGGAAATAAAAGGATACAGAACTTGAGGCCGAAACAATTTCCACATATTGATTTCGGCAGGACTAAGTGGCATAACCTCGCCCTAATAATCAACAAGATCCAGTGAAGGTATGACCCAAGGATTAGATTTGACCAAGGTCATGTTGACAGAGGCAACATGAGGAGGGGGGAGCGGAAAAAATCCTATCAAGACAGAATCTTTAAAAAGTCCTACCCCCACACTCTCGTAAGGAGCACCGGTGTGCTTGACATACAGAACATTGACATCCGAGGAGGAAGAGGCAAAGAAAGATAGTTGGTCAACTATGACAATCTTCCCTTGATGAGGAAAACGAATCACGCGGAAGAGGGAGGTGGCTACAACATGCATGGCATGGGTCCAACTTTGTCCGAGTAGAAGATTATAATTGAGGTTAGCGTCAACAATCTCCACCTCGACGTGTACTGTCTTCTCCTCCAAAGTAATGGCAAGGTTGGGTAAGAAACCGAATGGTCGCGAATCGGGCCCGTCAAAAGCTTCCAAAGTGTTATGGGATTGGTTCAAAGTAGGAGAACCAATTGCCTTCCAACAAGCGACTGACATGATGCAGGTAGAAGCAGGTTCATCAATGACGGTCCTACGAATGGTTTTCTAGTTGATAATTACCCAAATGAGAAAGGCAATCTAATGAGGCAAACACAAAACGTAGTTATCTAGATCAAAACATATCAAATTGGAATCAGTAGGATCAATACCCCCAATAGCCAACAACAATGATTTCCACTGAGACAAACAACTTTGGAGTACCTCGAGAGCAGACATAGTTGATGGCACCTAAGCCAAATCGTCAACAATATTATAGTGTTGAGTGGCTTGAGCGTTCAGATTGTACGAGGACTTCCATAGCACACCTCAAGAAGGCGGTCGAATGGTGAAATTAGGGTTAGGGCACTCGATATGAAGAGGGCCAAAACTCAGGGCTGAAGAAGAAGGGATGGTCTCTTTCTCTTTAACGACTATCGGAGCAGGAGTTTGATAATCTTTTAGTCTAGCTAGCAGCCACATTAATAGACATACTCATCATGAACACTTGAGATCCTGAGGAAGAAGATGATTGAGGTTGGTCTACCATTTGAGTCTAGTGAGATGGAAATAGATCTTTCAGGATAGCTGGGGTTCCTTTGAGCAAACGACTAACTTCGAACCATCGGGGACAATCCTTAATGTAGTGATCCTCCTCACAAATGAGGCACGTATACATAGGCTTTCGTTTTGAAGAGTCACCAGTAGATGACTTAGGAAGAACCCATTTTGGGGCATCGTCTTTACCCTTTCCTTTGCCTTTCTTCTTACCTTTCAAGGATTTGTCCGTTGTGGTAGACTGGACAGTGTGGATCTCTAAGGTTTTACTAGGGCTAGGTGGATTCTAGGAGGAACTATTGGAAGTAGTGTTTAAGACCGAATTTTGATTAGAAGAAGGTTTTGCAGGGGTCTGAGACACTGAACCAATTACTCCATCAACAGGAGGTGTAGCTTGTGACTTTGATGTCATTGGATCGGATGATGGTCGCGAAGCATCGGGTAATAACTCATACAAAGTGCTAGACTAAGAATAAACAAGGTCTAAGTACTGGGCACAAGCAATGGCTTGTTCTTCGGTAACGCATCCACCCATAGCTATATCGCGAGCAATTGGAGCGACAAATGACTTGGTAAACCATTCGGTTAGCAACTGATCAACAATCTCAAATTTGATCAGGTGACGTCTACATCTCCATTCATGGATGTGATCAGAGATGTGCATCATAGTATCTTGCTTGAGAGATGTAAGCAAATAGGTGTCAGTTTCATAGTGAACCAGCAATTGGAAATGCATGAGGAAATCCATGGCTAAAGAATTGAAGTCGTGGTAAGTACTTCGAGGGAGCTCAATGTACCACTTGGCTGCAGCACCTGTAAGGGCTTGTTGGAAAAGACAGAGACGAATAGAATCATCAATGTAGGAATTGGAAGAGCACCAGAGGTGATACGTCATCACATGGGCTTGAGGATCTTCCTTTGCTTTCCCATCGAACTTGGGATAATTGCTCGGGATCTTGGACAGAAATAAAGGCTAGTACGGTGAATGAATAATTGGATCATTCGTGATTCGAGACACATCTGGAAACTCTAGTGTAGCCAAGAACGACAATTGAGTATTGAAAGGCATTGGAGGTCGATAGGCGGGTCCAACCGGAGGAGCCCATCCCTGCTGGTAAAAAATGAAACAAGGGTCATGAGGATAGTTCCTGGTCTTGTGTCAACCTCGTTAAAAAATGAAACAAAGGGTATGAGCATAGTTCCTTGTCTTGTGTCAAGCTCGTTAAAAAATGAATCGAGTCCGAGGACAGTTTTTTCTTGTATCTACCTCATTAAAAAATGAAATAGATGTCTGAGGATAGTTCTTTTACTGTGTCAACCTCGTTAAAAAATGAAACAAATCCCTAGTCCAAATCGAGTCTTTGATTAAGATCTCGTAATATCCTAGTCGAGTCTTTTCTAGATCTCGAAAGTGAACCTTCATTCCATCCACCTAGCTGAATGAAATGAAGCTTGGGGGGCATGTACCTCGTTTGAGTCATTATGGTGGGGGCATGCAAACTTATAACAAGCATAGTTTTTCATTTCAATCTTGTGTAAACATGAAACCAAATCCAAACAGAGTTCTCCATGGTTCAAGCTTGTGTAAAAATGAACCCATGCCCAATTTACATCTCATCATTGTCATTTTTTATCAGCTAATTTTTGCTATATGAGCCTTGGTTTTTTCATTCCATCGCCACCATCACTTTGGCCGATCATATGATTTCACTTGGTTGTTTTTCCTTTCCCGAAGGACCACTACGATGAGTGGTTTTATTAGCCAACCTCTTAACCATTACATGTTTTGAGGAGTTACACCATTGTCGGAACTAGTTGCTACCCTTTATACCACTTGTGCCTCCAGGATGAGTCACCTTTAAGCTCTTTTCTGACTCATAAAAAATGAAAAGATCACCAAGTATTTTTTCCTTTTTTGACTCGTTAAAAGAAAATAAAAACGGGGGGTCCACTTTCAAGCTCTTTTCTGACTCTTAAAACACGAAAATATTGTCAATCTCTTGTCGTTTTGAACTCGTTAAAGGATGCAAAACGTCGTTCACCAAGCATATGTTTTCCCCTTTTTTGGGCTAGGATGAACTATTTACGAAAAAAGTTACTCCTTGACAGAAATGGTCAATCAGTTCTCTCAAGTATCGTTTTCTACCTTTTCGGGTTCGAGAGACAAAAATGTACGAAAAGGGACCTTTTGGAGTTTTCTTTTCCATGTCTTTTTCAAACACTCTACACGTTTGTCAGACTCGTTAAAACATTAAAAAACATCGGATTCATCACCATAACGAACATGAGCTTCTCCTTCCTAGGGCTCATTAAACTTACTAGGTCAGATTCATCTGAAGGATGGACTTACAGCGCAAGCACATGCTATCCCTTCAAGCTTGCAATTAAAAAATAATTGGGGTACTTGCCAGAAATGGTGGGGGAAAATGGGAAATTCTATCAGTTGTGTCGGCAGCTCACTCTTGAACATGACACTTTATGCTTTGTGTCAGATTGGGATATCCTCACTTCATTATTGACCTTCCTGGGTTGGGTCATTCATTTTTTCCTTCCAATTGATCTCTCCCACATCATCATGACCATCGATTCTATGGATCTAAAAGCTGCCAAACTCCAGAGTATTGTCACCGATATGTTCAAGAGTTGTCCTTCTGTAGTTACACTTACCCCTTATTCTCTGTATCATCCAAAATCATTTTGATCCCTTTGTCTCGTGTCAATGACATGGGATACATCATGGCCCTCCTTCGACACGGTCACTTCCTGTTGACTTCAGCTCATTATCGAGGAAGCTAGCCGAGAGACTCCCTTCCAGTACCTTAGAGCTGCATGCCTTAATGGAAATTTCTTCACACTCAACAACAAGTTCACATCATTGGCTTTCGATCGGGTGATTTCACAGGTGTTCGATTTCAATCCCTTTATTCACATTCCGTGGATTGTGCTGTTGGTACCTTGAGAACCATTGTCATTTTTGGTGGTTTCTCTCGCGCTTGTTAACAATTTATATCATTGACCAGTAATCAAGTGATTTTCTAGCATGTTAGACGTCAACACATCTATTCACATGTTAGATTTGTACTTTGATCGGTTCGTGTTGGAGTGCAAGACACTCAACTCAGATTACAAAATTCCAGGTTGCAAGGCGATGTGACATGGTTGTGCTGATATACATATCTCTTTCAGATGGTTGGCTATGACCATTCCATGAGTTGTCATATGTGATCCTTTTCATTATTGAATGGCTATGACCATACCATGGTTTCAGTATAATCCTCTTTAACATATGCTTGCTCCCATACCTGGATCCATTTACATGATGATTCTCTGGATGGCTGCATCCATACCACGATTCATGTATCATTTGACTGAGTTTTCGGAAATGTATATGTATTTGTACTTGCTTGCAGGTTTTCCGACGATAGGCTCCAGTTCCTCACACTGAGTTGTAAAGCATTTCACCCCTCACTCTAATTCAGCCTTCACGCTCTAGGGGGCATATTTTACACAAAATTTTGTCATTGTCCCTGTACTCCTCATTCCATGATCCTGGAGGACCTCTACAATGAACCCTATTTGCTTCCCCATTGATCCAAAATGGATTTTGGATAGACTTCTAAGTCTAAGTGTTCCTCATAGAGGAAAATGAATGTCCAAATATGCTCATGGAAATAGTCCCATTGCGTAGATCTTTTCATTCTGAATCTATTGCAATTTGAATGGGCTAAAATTGACTTTGGATGCAGAAGTTATCACAAAAAGAAGATTGCCTTTGTCCTTTGAAAAAGGAGGCATTTCTCCTAAAAATGGCATAAAAGGCTTTATAAAGGAAAATCGCATCAGAAGGGTCAAGCAGAGGACTTAAGGCAAGGGCTGAAGGAACCTTCGATTGCGACCTTCAACTTATCACATCGGAGGTAGGCCTTCACCCGATGTCGAGACCCAGGGCTATGCAATATCGGCGCCAACGGATTGGCATCGACATATGCCATAAGGGAAGGACCCTCAGGCCAATGTGACATGCGATTACTGATTATCGGCGTTAGCGGATTGGTGTCGGTGTATGGCATATGAAAAGACTCGAGCCATAGCGAATGCGATATGCGATAAAGCAATCTGCGACGTGCGATCTCAGCCGTCAGATTGGGAAAGGAGATCAACAGCCAGGAATTAATCGGCAGTCGGGAGATTAGTGATCCCCGACACAAAGGGCCGATGCGATAGTAATATGCAATGTGATATGGACCGTCCGATCGGGGGGTAAAACAACGATCCAGATTTAATTGATGAACATCGATGTCAAGGCCAATGCGATAGCGATATGCCAATAATGGTCGGACCCGATGGGTTTATAGACCCGCTTTCATAATTTTTGAAGTCCGGGGAATTCAGATTTTTCAATGTATTCCCGTGTATTTGGGGTTTTGGCCAATCCTCCTATGCGATGTGATATGCGACTAATGGCAGACCCGATAGGGTTTATAGGGGCGATTTTAGGGAATTTGAAGTTCGAAATTCATGCCCGATAGTGTAATTTTCATAAAATCTCTGTGTATTGGAATTTTTGTCCATTCTCGGGTTTTGCCTGGAAAAAGACCCCATTCCCTTTGTAACAGCTCCTGATCATTGTGCCACGCTGCAAGCGGGCATTTTGCAGACAATGATGCATTTGGGAAAGCGCAAAGCCACAGAGTCACAGAGCCAAATGGCCAGTCGAACAGATAAGGAGCAAAGAAGCCGCAAAGCCGCAGAGGGATGATACACGTAGAGAAATGACAACGGAAGTCGCAGAGCCGAAAAATGCCTCGAGAGAGCCAGAGAGCCCAATTAACGGGGCAGCTAGTGAAAAGCTAACGCGCAGAGCAACTAAAGGAGTCTTGGAGTCGCTTGGAGGTCAAGTGGAAAAACCAGAGAGCTGAAAGTGGCTGCGACAGTCGCTCAGAGGTCAAGTGGACTACTGAAAGCTCACAAAGCCAGAGCCGAAGAGGCAGAGCCAGAGCCAAGAGCCAAAACCAGAGCCAAGAGCTAGAGCCAGAGCCGAGAGCCAAAGCCAGAGCCAAGAGCTTCAGAGCGAGGGATGAAATGGTGTTCTAAGCCCATTGTGTTCTGTGTAAACTAGTGGAGTTGAGTGTGGAGCTTGTAAAAGAACTGTTGCCATAATCCGAGAGAGCCTAGTTGAGTTGACTAGAGCTCAAGGAGACATAGCCCAAGAGTTTTGGGTGAACTCCATATTAGACTTGTTGTCTTATGTGTTTGTTAGTTGCTGTAATATTTTACTATTATATATATGTTATATCAGCATAAACAACAGAATTTTAAAGCACATAAACAATAAAAAAATAAACACCAACATACACCTTATTTTCAAGCACATTATTAATTATGAAATTGGTTAATCACTTGGGTCTAGGGAAAATATAAGCTTTGGGAGTGGGAGAGGTTCTTGCAAACTTGACAAGAAGCCTCAAGTGCCCCATTTTCAGATCACCCATCATGAAGAAACTTCCATTGTGCCCCGCTTCATGAGCAAAACAATCTCCTTTTGCACCATTTCCCAAAAACAAATATATATATATGCAGAGATTATAATTGTCCCTGGCACCGACCGGAGCGATTGAGCCTTGTTCCAGTTGTGTCAATCCTCTTTTGGAAAGTTTTTTAAATAAGGAGCCTAAGCTTCGTAACAGAAGTCTAGTAAATGGTTAGGCCTAATGGAGTCGAGGATGTTAGTTTGGGATCCTTTCCCCTATTAGGATGGAACTACCTCAAAAGATAAGACCTTCTCCCATGAGAAGAGGAGGCATCTCCCTTCCATCCATTTTATATAAACCTCCCTTTTTCCCAAGCATAAGCTAGTGTTGGTGTGCTAGTGCTAATTAAGTTTGGAGTAATCAACAAGTTATTCATAGTTATAGCTCTCTAGTTGCGTGTGAGGGAGAAGTGTGAATTTGGTTTAGTGTGAAGACTAAAGGGAAGAGCCTTAAAACTACCATTATTGAGGCCATCATGGAATGTTAAAGGAAGTGTGTGGGAACCCAAATTTGTCGAAGGAGAACATCAACGTCAAGACAACGATTGTAATCTCTTCTTGGTTTAATATATATGCAACTATCGATTGATTTCCTACATAATATGTCATCTCACATGTTTATGGCTTAATGTTTCTTGACTTGTTAAGTAGGTTGAATACAATTTGTCTATTACCACCGTTGTTGTTTGCTGTTGTTTACTTGTTTCAAGTGTTCGAAGAAGGAAACAGGAGATAGTTGGAGCGAGCAAGCAAGGTCATCATCAAATAGGATAAGCGTACTAAGAGGTAGGCCCTCTTAATTGGTTCTAACCTAAGGAAATCTTCCATAGAATGTCTTGTTTGTGGCTAGACCCGATATCGGGCTAGAGGAATTGTTGTGTCTGCACTGAAAATTTTACTTCACCACACTCATGTACAGTTATCCTTGGAGCAACTAAGGGATATTTATGAGGCAGATTTGATGAAACCCTAGGTTAGGGATTTGGTGTGGCAAATCACTGATATGGTGGCAGACATTGAAGTCCCAAAGAGCAACGCATCTTAGTGGAGCAAGAGGGTTGCTAGAGGGTAGATCACTGAGCTTATGTTCAATCATTCTAGAGGCGACTAGAAGATTGATAGTGGCCATATTGATAACTAGAGATGTAAGCATCTTGAAGTTGCAGAAGTTGTAGTGATCAACATAAGAGGAGGCAAAGTACTTTCAATATGTGCTCAAGGTACGTGGATTGAAAAGGTTGTAGAAGCGCTACATCAGCAAGTAGGTCAAGTGTATCTTGTTTAGGGAAATATTGGTGATCATAGTTATTAACGTCAATCCATTGTCATTCATGTATCAGGGTTGTATGTAAGGGTCATGATCCCTGGTATGGGGGCGCTAAGTTTGTTTATTAAGATTTGTAATATAGCAAGTTATGGGTTAAAAATTGTCTTGTGTACTAGTTGATTCACTATTATATGTTTTCCGTTGTGCAAAGTGCTTATCACGTGGAACTTGAGTGTGTTTGTGATCATGATCTTAGACTCAAACCTAATTCTTAGTGTCATAGAGAAATCAACACTATGGTCCCTACATGGTGTTGTAAAAGATTGGAATTATGGCTTACAAATTGGAGTTGCCTCCATCTTCATGTATACAACTAGTCTTCCATATTTTTTTCTTAAAGAAGGTAATCAATGACAAGATCCCAATTCATACTGCTTTAGTAGATATTAGCGAAGAAGAGAAAATCATATTAGAACCAAAAACAATCCTTGAATAAAGGATTAAGCAACTACGAAATTGAATAATTACTGAATTCATCATCAAGTGGGAGGACCTACTAGTACATGAGGTGGCATGGTAATATTAATTCTTCATGCATAAACATCAACAATTAATCAAGAGTTGAAGGCGACACTTGTTTGAAGAGGAGAGAATGTTAAGCCATAGATATTGAATTATTATATTAATATTATCCTTATTGGTTGCTAGACCCTTTTATTGTAATTGTACCCATTGTCACATATATATACCAAGGATACCTAGTTTTAGTGAGCATCTCAATTTGTACATTGGTTATATTGTGAAAGGAGGTTTCCCTTTCAAAGAGGGTTCACAATCATTCTTCTCTTTCATTCTCAAGTCATCAAGTTACTCCCTTTTCTCTTTTTTGTTATTTGGTTGTTTTGATGCATAACATTGATTCATCAAACTTGTAAATATATCTAGAGCTTTGGTTAACCCAAAAGGTACCACCGCAAATTCATAGTGTCATAACCAAGTTTTAAATGTTTCCTTTGCAATATCTTCTTCCTTATTTTTCAATAAATGATATCAAAGACCATATATCAATTTTAAAAAATATCACATCTCCTTTCATTCAATAAAAATATCATCGATTTGAGGAAAAGAGTATTTATTTTTAATTGTGTTTGTATTTACCTACCTGTAGTCAGTGCAATGCCTCCAAGGCACATCTTCCTTTCATATAAAAATCACTAGTTCTCCCCAAGTTAATATACTAGGTTAAATCAACCCTTCAATATCTTTTGAAGTTGCATATTTAAACCATACAGTTCTAGAATAATCATACAATATAAAGGCTTGAAAATATGTTATATTATTGGGTTAAGTTTGGTAGTAAATTATATCTCACATTTTAATGGTAGTCTAGGTAACTCTTCTATAAACGCATCAATGAATTCTAACAATATATGATGATGGTATATATCTTTTGAAAATTTATTATATTTCAAAGCCACTACCACATACATAAAACAACCTTGTCTAAGACTCCTTTTAGTTGTAAGGCTGAAATGAATCTTAGGGTTACTTCGCTCTTGGTTCCTACCAAGATTCTCCTTTTCCATTTCATATCTAGAATTATTTCATGACTTCCCAACAAGTCCATACAGAGAATTATAACATAGGATCCCAAGGTGGTAATATATGACAATATCTAAGTACCGCATGCTCTCAAATTAAGTTCATAATCTTTTACAATTGGTCTACCCCTTTTTAATAATTAAAGTCATCTCAACCAATTTAGAATGCATTTGCTTATTTTCCATTAAAACACATCTAAATAATTAATTTGGAGAAATAAAAGTTTTAGTCTCTCTTGGATCAATTAATAAAGAAAATTTAATTCCATTTATTTTACCTATGGTCTACAAGATTGTAGATTGGTGTTCTACTTGATAATTATTCACCATAACGTGGATCCTATGTGTCTTATGTTAGGTTATTCCTTACTCACAATGTAGTTATGATAACCTTGTTTTGGTCATTGATGGATTCATCATTGGTGGTTTATGAGCCATGGCATAGGTGACCCATGCTATTGAATTAGATGAATCATATTTAAAGACTTGGAGAACTCCTTCATAAAATGCCTCAAGTGGTCTAATGTTTGGTCAATTTGGATAATGTTAGGTCCCTATACTACTAGTGTAACCCCTTATTATTATTAATGCAACCCCCTTATTATGTTGTTGTGCGCATTTAGTCCCCATATTGTTATTATTGTGCCCCATAGAAGCCCACTATTATTATTGTTGTGCCCTTACATTATTATTGTTATGTCGACTTTGATTATATTATGACCCCTTAGATTCCTATGTATAGAAAGGAGGTCTTGTCATTTGTAGAATCCAAGCATTGTTCATTTGTATAATGTAAAGGAGGTTTTCCCCTCGAAGAGGCTGATTTCTAAGTCATTGATCTATATTTTCTATCTTTTTATGAGCTGGTTTCATAACATTTGGTATCAGAGCTTTGGATTCTAGGGTTTCCCTGCTCCAAACAAGTCATCGTGGAATTTTCTGCGATGTTTCAGAAGCTAAAAAAAAACCCATTTGAGAGGAAATTGCTCTGAACCTCGGGTCCAAATTTAAGATCTTGTCTTGCTATGTTTTCGGAGATATGATCCACATAAGTTAGGGTTTTTGCAGGATCCCGAATTATATCTCAAACATGTGACCTGGGGAAAATTGTAATAACTTTCTTTCTAAGCATCAGACTGAAATTTCATAAGAAGTTATAGAAAGAGGACGAACTGTAGTTTTTTGTGTATCAATTTCAGGTCCGAAGGTTGAAATAGTGACACGTGGCACGTCGTACAAGTTCTCTCTACTGAAAAAGTATATAATCAGGAAACCTTGGGAGATTGGGCATAATTCTTTCTTGGGTAACCCAATTTCGATCGGATTGGTGGCAATGGAAAGAGAACGCAGAGGGCTACTGCAGGTTGTAATTTCAGACCTTGGAGATCATAAATTTCAAAGATACAATAGATTCAAGATCGAGCTCCTAAAATCAAGAAAAAAAATGATAAAATCAAGAAAAAGCGATATGAGGAAGTTTGATGGCAAGGATCCGGTAAATTGGATACTACAAATTGAGCAATATTTTGATCTACATGATGTAAAACTATTACAAAAGGTACATATTTCATCTTTATATTTAGAACCAAATAAATTTGCATGGTATAGAGGGCCTTGTTCTCGTAAATCACTTGTCACCTAGTCAATTTTTACGGAGGAAATGATAGCACATTATGAGGATACAAAGAGCAACACCTTCTTTAGCCAATTGATAAATCTCAAACAAAAGGGTTCAATGGCAGAGCACATTGAGGACTTCCAAAAGTTGAATATAAGTGTAAATGATATTCTAGAGAAGCAAAGGATTGATGTATTCATAGGGACTTTAAAGGATGATATTCAACATGAGGTTCATAATTGGGAACTTGATTCATTGGAGAAGGCATTCAGGTTGGCAAAAAAATTGAAAGCGGAATTATGGAAACAAGGAATCCTACCACTCACAACTATAAATATGGAAGTGTTTTTTCTCCTAGCCTTCCACAACCTATAAGGTTTACACCACAACAATTGGAAGAAAATAGAGAAAAGGGGTTTTGTTACAATTATGATAGCAAATACACTAAAGGTCATAAGTGTGTCGAGAAGAAATTAATTTACATAGATTTTGAAGAGGAGGAAGAAAAGGATCAAGAAATGTCAAAAGAAGAGGATATACAATAGGAACCAACCCTACAGAAAGAAGAAATTAACCTACCATATCTTGTAAAGCATTGGAAAGAATTACCACTCCTCAAACTCTCAAGATATAAGGACATATCAAGAAGAAAAAGGTTCAAGAAGTGAAAGACCACATCGAGCATCAAGAAATGAATCCAACCATATCTTGTAATGCATTGGCAAGAATTACCACTCCTCAAACTCTCAATATAGAAGGACAAATCAAGAAGAAAAAGGTTCAAGCAATGAAAGATCACATTGAGCATCAACAACAAGTTCTCCAACTTTTAAAGGATAACCCCACTTTGGTGCATAATCGAATGAAATAACAAGCATATCAACATCACAGTGAAAGATGTTTTGATGTAGGCGATTGGGTATTTTTACGAATACAACCATACAAACAAATGTTCCTCAAGCAAGCTAAGAAGGATAATAAATTATCACCAAAGTACTATGTCCTCGAGGTGCTACAAAAGGTTGGTATATCATACAAAATTAAGGCTTCCTGCATCTTCTCGAGTGCCCTAGTTTTCCATGTTTCATGCTTAAAGAAGGTTTAGGTGACAAGCTCCCAGTTCAACACAATATTTTTGAACTTGATGAGGAAGAAAAATCTATTGGACGTGAAGCAGTCCGGAACTAAGAACCTGACACTACCATCGATCAATTTCAAGTATTCATCAGTGGAAGAACTTACTCACTGAATTTTTCCACATGGGAGGACAGAATTTATACATAGCATCCATACTATCAAGCATTGAGGACAAATTTGAAGGAGAAGGCATGTTAGGTCCCTATACTACTAGTGTAACCCCTTATTATTATTAGTGCAACCCCCTTATTATATTGTTGTGCCCATGCAGTCCCCATATTATTATTATTGTGCCCCATAGAAGCCTACTATTGTTATTGTTGTGCCCTTACATTATTATTGTTATGTCGGCTATGATTATATTATGACCCCTTAGACTCATATATATAGAAAGGAGGTCTTGTCATTTGTAGGATCCAAGAATTGTTCATTTGTGTAATGTAAAGGAGGTTTCCCCCTCAAAGAGGCTGATTTCTAAGTCGTTGATCTATATTTTCTATCTTTTTGTGAGCTAGTTTCATAATAGATAAGGTCAATAAATATATATATCTTTAGTTCTAATTTTCCTAGTAAAGGGTCTTCAAGGTAAATATCGACTCTTTTGTACATGTGTTTATTCATTTCTCTGGTTACACTCCATTTTTAGCATGTGGTATTAGACCACATTTAGAGAAATAAGATAAACATGAATGATTATAAACATGGAAAACATGTATAAAAGAGTCAATATTTACCTTAGACACCCTTTACCAAGAAAACCAACACTCGAGATATATATCTTTATTACCCTTATCCAAGCTAGCCAAACACCAAGCCACTTGAAGCATTTTACAATGGATTCCTTGACGCCTTAAAATAAGCTTCATCACATCAAATATCATGGTAAAATACCATGGGTTTTCAAATACCATGATCCTATAAACCACCAAAAGTAATCCTATCAATGATCAAATCAAATATATTGCATATGCTAAGAATAAGTTTTGGATCTACGCAATACTAATGTAAGTATGTTGAGTGAACAATTATATAATGGTGTCGTAGGATGCCAAAAGGTATCCTTAGTTGGATCATTGATGAGATCAAGCAAAAAAAAAAAAACACGCTTATGAGTTTGATATGGTTTACATGTCAATGATGCATAACAATTGTAGGAACTAGAGAACATTATGGGGGTAATTTGAGACCAAATAAGGACACTTTATATGAGGTTCTTTTAATGTCTAGTCAATTTAGCCAAGTGGATGAATGCAAATGTGTGTCAACATGGTTTAGCACATCATGATTTTGTAGAAGATTAACTATACCCCTTGGGGTAAACAAGTACTGTAATTTCCTTCAAATCATTAATTTTAGAAGCTCTAAAGTCTTAAACCACCCATAAGTGCAGGCATGCAAATATCATCACTATAAGAGGTGGAATGCTTAACTAGCATCCATGAATGAAGTTATGTTAAACCTTGAGAATAACTCTCCAATTGAATAGGAGCTCCCAAGAACCTTTGATTTCATTATAGCATTAGTGGTTTTAATGGGGTCCACCCAACCATCAAGGAAAGAACAAGAATAAGCAATCATGGGTCCTTCTAATTTAAACAAATTAAAATAAAATGTTGAGACACTATAAAAAGCTAGAGATAAATAAGGAACCAAACAATGAGGTTAAACGTAGAGTTATGGGAAGGGGCAAGCTATGTTGACACACTAGGGGAGAACTCACTATCAAAGAAATTACACTTGCAAGTCTCCTTAATCAAATGATCATAGATTTTGGCACTAAGATGGAAAAAAATGAGTTACATATCAATGGAGTTGGAGCTATTATAGTTAGACAAAGGCATGTTTAGATATCACACACTAGCACTTACTTGAGCATGGCATCAAAGATTGCAACCATACAATGGAAGGTTTTCATTATGATTATAACAAACATCCTTTTCTCCTACTAAATCAATCAACCCTTAGTGTTAAACTTAATGAACTAATTACTTACATGAAGTGATGATTCATGGGTATGTGAAATATGGTAAATGAAACCTGGAAATACATCACAAGGATTGACATGGAACATAATAGAAGCACATAGATGTAGAGTGGAAGATAAGGAAATACTTGAATAAGGAGTGTTTGATTCAATTTGTTGTATTTGGAGCAGAGGGATGTTGGTAAAGAAAAATGGTAGATGTTTCTTGCATCATTTGCTCAGACATACAATGTTAGTGTTTGTAGCTCATACAAGGAGGTATCCTATAATTTTTGAAAAGTTCACTTTATTGAATAATTAATAAAGTGAACAAGTTTAAATTAAGGTGACTTTCAATTAATAAAGTGACTAAAGTGGGTCACTTAATAATTTAATTACAAGATAACCCTTGATCTCATAGTTAGATCTCAATTGTTGAATATTAGGTTTTTGGCACATGTCAAAGTTATAAAAGAACGAGAGGGGGAAGGAAAAAGAGCATTCATTTCACAAGTCACATGAGTGAAGGAGAAAATTAGAGATTTGATTTTTAACAATTGATGAGGATTTCAACAGTAGTTCAACGACAATAAGTTAGCCAATTTTCAGCAATGAAAAGTAGCTAGTTAGAAACAATTAAAAGAGTAGGTTGTACAGTCGTACATATAGATTTTGTACGTCGTATAAATTCTATGTATTCATACGGATTTGGAGGGAATGCTACCTTCATTTCCATGCAAACTAAAATTTCCAGGTTTGTTGTTTGTTTGCTTAATTTCGCAGATCCATTTTCCTTGTAAGGGAGCTCTTGTAAGCTATGAAGATCATTTTTGAATGATGAACTAATCTAGAAGAGCGTAACTAAATTGTGCACTGTGTGATTGATTCTCTTGTTTTTTTGCTACGTGCAAGAGTTTATAATTATAGTACCTAGATCTAATTGATTTGCTTAGACGGCTAGTTTTAGGATAATTTAACATGGTATCAAAGCACTTTCTTTGAGAGGAAATAAAATCTATTTTTTTTCCAGTTACTTCATCAAGCTTGAGAGACAGACCTCAAGACAAACATGTCAATAACTAGTGTGAAAGTTGAGGATTGACTTGATGAGGATTCAAATTTATTGCTATGGAAGACAAGAATCTCAGTGATCTTGAAGGAACAACACTTGTATGAAGTCACGTCCAATTCCAAAGTAAACGTTAGGGAGCACACAAACACTAGTGGTAGTAGACCCTATAGTGTAGGCAATGTGGGATAAGAAGGACATAAAGGCATAAAGGGTGATCCTTGAAGCTATTAAGGATCATCTATTTTCGCATGTTGCAGAAAATGCTATATTTAAGGAGACATTTGATACCTTGGTGTTGCTTTTTGAAAGTGATGACATGAGTTAGAAAATTCTTCTCAAAAAATAAGCTCAAAAAGTGCAAAACTAACCCTTCTGACAACGTGACCAGCTGCCTTTTGAGGATCACACAGATCTGTGACCAACTTGCAGTGATTGAGGAAGCTATATTGGATGCAGAGCTAGTGAATGTTTCTCTGAATGGGTTCGCGAAGGATTAGGAACCATTCATCATGGGCATCTATGCATGAGAGCATCTTCCAAACTGGGAGAAACTTTAAGATGACAACATCCAAGAGGAGACTGGACAAACAAATAAGGAGGAGTAGTAGATGAAAACTTAGACCTGGTCAACAAGACGAAGAAGACCAAAGGGAAAGTTTCCATCAAGAAGGATGACAGTCAGGGAGAGGGACAATACTCTAGGAATAAGAGAGATATGAGAAAAGATGAAATGATATATATTCCATTAGAATCACCACTTTTATTCTCAGTTTCCATAAAGGAAGACAATGGGAAGTCACAAACATTTGTAGTGACAACAAAGACACAGCTGAGTGAGCTTGCTTCCAAGTTCTAGAATGACTTTTCACTTATGTCTTGCTTTTATACCAACACTTTTGCTAGAAACGCTTGGTATTTGGATAATGGTACCCCTCGCCACATGACAAAGGCTAGAGATTTATTCAATAGTTTTGTAGAGGATGACTCAAGGATCCATATTTAGCTTGATGATGATGCCAAGTATGCAGTGAGGGGAAAAGGAATAATTTAATTCTATATTGAGTTACGAGGGCCATTTGATGCATCAGAGGTGCTCTGTGTACCTAGACTAAAGAAAAATGTTTTGTCCATCTCAATCATGGAGGGCAAAGGTTACGAGGAACTTGCAAAGGGGGCAAGTGTTTATCTACCCAGATGGAGCTAGTTTGAAGACTAGAGTGAGGATTGGAGTCCAAGAGGGGAACCTATATATAATTAAGGGTTAACCTACTCAAGCACTAGTGCACACTAGTAAGAGCATGCATGAGCTTTAACATAGAGGGATGGGACATCCCCATCACAAGGCTCTACCAATACTAAGATGAATGGTCACTAGGCTTCTAGAATTTAGTATGGATGAGTAGGGGTGTGCAAAGGGTGTGCAGTTGGTAAGAATGTCAATGCATATTTACCTAACAATGAAACTCAATCCAAAGACATTTTGGATCTGATCCATTCTGATTTAGCGGACAATGTCAATATATTAAAGAAAGAGCACATATTACTATGTAACCTTCATTGATTACTTCTCCAGGAAGGCATAGATCTACTTCATAAAGAATAAGGGTGAGGTCGTCAGTCATTTTAGATCTTTCAAGGCTCAAGTGGAGAACATGAAAGGCAAGAATATCAAGGTTTTGAGGACAAACAATGAGGGTGAGTACACCATAATGAGTTCATTAATTTCTACAAGGAGGTAGGGATCAAGAGGGAGAAAACAATAGCTTATGGGGTTGCAGAGAGGAAGAACCAATTTATCATTAGTGCAGTGAAGGACATAATCCATGATCAAAGTTTGAAGATGGTTTTATTAGTCGAGGCATGCAATACAACTATGTACTTGCATAGTAGGAGCCCACACTGGATTCTGGGGGATAAGAAACTAGAGGAAACATCCATAAGAAAGAAATTTGAGATATGACATTTTAGGATATCTAGTTGTCCAATCTACATCCACATACCTATGGAAAAGTGGAAAAAGTTGTAGTGCTTGGGTGAGAGGGACATCCTAAGTGGACTCATTGAGGATTTGAAGGTTTGTAGAGTCTTCTTGACGAATTAGCAGTTCAAGGAGAACTTGGGATCTAGGAAATCTTTGGACTTACCAACAATTATAGAGGGAACTTAGGAGGAGGATTCAAGGGTAAAGACTTCCAATAGTAGATATATCCAACCTTCAGTGCAAGAGAAGAAAATAACTCCTTCAACATCAATCAAGAGGTCCAAGTGGGCGGATCAGACCTTGCAAGATGCTTAAGAGCATCTTGAACCTCCCATGACCACTTTCAAGGAGACAAGACCTCTGCGGATTTTTTTTACGTACATGGACTTGATTATCAACATCATAGATAGAGAGCCTTCCAACTTTGATGAATCAACTAACCAAAAAGTGTGGAGAGATGCCATGGTGGAGGTGCACAACTCCATCATGAAGAATGATGTTTGGGAGATTGGTGTCTAGACTAAATGGGAAGCAAGTTATGTCTTCCAAGTGGATTTGTAAGGTAAAGCATGTAGTAGATGGTAGTGTGGAGAAATATAAGGCTAAATTTGTAGCTTGTGGGTTCTCTCATAAAGAGGGAGTAGACTACGAGGAGACTTTTGCTCCTGTAGTCAGATACTCCTCTATTCAAGAAGTTCTTTCAATAGCTTTTGAGATGGGATGGACCATCCATTAGATGGATGTGAATATCACCTTCCTCAATGTCATCATTGAGGAAGAAGTCTATACTAAGAAACCATAGGGGTTTGAAGTCCATGACAGAGAGACATATGTATGTAGGTTTAAGAAATCCATGTATGGACTCGAATAAGAACCCAAGGCCTCGTATGCCAAGAGTGGTTGTTATATGCAAAACATAGGCTTCACTAAGAGCGAGGTGGATCCCAACCTATACTTCTTGTTGATTGGATCTATGCCCCTAATTTTGGTGTTGTATGTGGACGATATCATTCAAACATGTGTAGAGAGATTAATTGTAGGTTGTAATTTAGACCTAGCATTAGAATTTGAGATGAGGGGTTATCAGGTCGATGCATCACTTTTTGGGAATTTGCAGCAACCAAGCGAGATCTTCCTTAGATAGGGGAAGTACAAAATAGATATCCTAAAGAGATTAGGGGTGGAGGACAACTAATAGATGCCCACTTCGATGGTGACCAACCAAAAGAAGGTTGATTCTTCAGTTTTAGAGTTGGAAAACCATATATAATATAGGAAGTTGATTGGATCATTGATATATCTTATCAACACTCAACTAGAAATTGGCTTTGCTATTAACACATCTGAGCTAGTTCTCGGTGGAATTGAGGGAGGTTCACTAGTTTTAGTAAAACACATGCTCAAATATTTGCGGGGCACAGTAGCATATGGATTGCAGTACATTGATAGAGATGGTGTGAGGTTGCAAGGCTACTTAGATTCAAACTTGGGAGGTAATGATATAGATTGGAAGAACACCTTTGGGTGCTGCTTTAGCGTGGGGCTAGCAATCATTTCCTAGTCAACAGGCAGTAGACTTTAGTAGCATCGATTTCAATTGAGGAGAAGTACATGGCATCCAATCTTGCTAGTTATGAAGCCATTTGGAGTCACAAACTACTAAAAGGATTGTTTGGTCAAAAGCTTGAGCCAACAATGATTCACTATGATAACCATATTTGTATCAAAACCTCGAAGAATCCTGTGTTTCACGACATGTAAAAGCACATTGAGATTAAATACCACTTCATCAGCGACAGGGTGCTAAAAGGAGCAATCAAGCTCCAATATATTTCTACAAAGGAATAGTTGACAAACATTTTCACCAAGCCCTTGGTGAAGGGAAAGTTTGTCGAGTTTTGAGATAAGCTTGGAGTGGTGGAGAATACCTTCCTCACTAAGAGGGAGTGTTAGTGTTTGTAGCTTAAACCAATATTTCCATGATGGTGTCTTCTTATGAAATCCTCATTAAAAGTATCCTATGTTTTTTAACCAACAAATAAATTGGAACCCTTTATTTCATACAACCACATATTTATAGAGTTGACAAATCCTACTTATGCTCTTGAGTGCCCATTCCTCTATCATAAATATTCACCAATGCATTCATATTAGGTCGCTCTCCTACCATAATGCATTTGATTAAGGCCTCTCCTCGGCTTGGGTAAATGACGTTAAGGTTTGAGCATGGAGGTTGAGCTACGATGACTTCATGCCTTCTCATCCCCTTTGCCTGTCTCCTCCTCATACACAATCAAACTAGGGATACTATTCATATGTCCTTTCAATAAGCATCCTACTTACTCTCTTACTTTTATAACACCCCATTTAAGAGGTTATAGATTTTTATAATTTGTTTTTTCCAAGGAAAGAAATTGACCTCCATTTGAGCTCGAAGGCAAGAGTGAGGTTGCTGGTTCCAGACCAACCCATAGTTATACTCACTTAAAAGTGCTTTTCCCAGGCTTGAAGTCATTAACTATAATTATCAAAGTATCAAAGGTCATCATGTCATTAACGAAGATTTGAAACTAGGTGAGGATAAAAATCATTCCATCCAACCACCCAAAATAACCCCAATTAACCTATAATTTTTTATAATTATTACTACTATTATAATTTATTATTTTTAAATTTTAATTATTAAAAATTGTAATTTTTTAATAAGTAATATATAGAAAACATCCACTAAACTATAAATGCATCTTTATTACTCTCATTGCAATAACAAATTTCATACTAACTATTGTTTGTATTTTGTTATAAGTACTAATTCTCATCAACTCCGTTGTGAAACAGGGCACTGGAAAAGGGCAAAAGAAGTAGGAGAGGAAAGAGTATGTATTTTTGTTCTTTCGGAAAAGTGGAAATAGAAAAGCATTTCATTTTAGAATGCGAGGCCTTCAAAGACAATAGGGAAACTTATGCAGATATTCTGACAGCTAGCTCTTGGGATAATCTATTTAGCCAGGGGTTTGTCGAGAAGCTGAGAGCACTTATTGCGAGGATTCATAAGAAAAGGGCCGAAGGAGCAACCCCTGTTTCACTTAACAAAAAAACATAAGGAACTGCATTTTAATCTTGAATTTGTTTGTCATCAAACGCTTCTGAATTTTCTCAATTTGTTTCCGCTACATGTCGGATGTACTGTTGGCCCATAGTTCACAACCACAGAGAATCATCAGAATCACTAAAAGCCCAAAAAGAGTTTGAGTGGTTTTCCAGTCCCATAACTCTGCCTCTCAACACCTATTTTGAAAAGCATAAAATGCTTTCCAACCCCCCAAAGTTCTTTTCTTTCTACAACCATCCCAACTTAGATTTTTGTTGAAGTCAATTCCGAGGTATTTGTAATCCACAACTTCTTCCAGAATGTTGCTTTCAAAGTAGAACTTATGCTCATTATGTTTTTTTTTTAAGAGAAAACCACTACTTTCGTTTTGCTGATATTGACTTGCATCCTCACACTTCTACAAAAATGCTCAAGGGATAGTAATTGCTCTTAAAACCAAAAGCCGATTTAGCAATCAAAATAAGGTCATCTACATACAAAAGAAGCCTTATAACAAACTTGCCCAAATAGATACCATCATTCATTGCGAATTTAACCACTCCTCAAGCTTGTCGATATATGAACCAAAAAGGGTAGGAGATAGTGGGCAACCTTGCTTGACCCCAATATCGCTTCTAAAACTTTAAAAAATGCTTGTTGAAGTTCTAATTTTGACTTTCGCTTCTTCATACAACCTATACACAACTGCTCTGAAATGTTTAGGAACCCCAAGTTCCTCCATTTTGTGCCAAAGCTTATCCCTAAGAACTGTGTCAAACGCTTTTCTAAAATCAACAAAAATTTCTTCCTCTTTTATTTTTTTTCAATGATGTGCCTTGAAGTTATACAATGATCAACTGTGAAATGTTTAGGTCTAAAACCTGCGTGCCCTTTAGCACGCTTGTTTCTTTCTTTTGCCTACTTGCTAATTTTATTTTCTAGCATATTTCCAAATAACTTTGCAAACAAAAAACTTGTAAAACTTCCCACTGACTTTACAAACAAAAAATTATAATTTTGCAAACAAAAAATTTATCACAATGGTCTAGTTAGCCATGCAAAACACGATACTATAAATTATTTTTCCAAATTCCATGTTTTAATTTTCGTTCATTACCCGATTACATACTAGCATAGTAATAATTGTGTGCATGCTCGCATCGCTCGTGAACGGGAAACGGCATTGGGCAGTTTTTGAAGAGGCAACCATGTCCTCAAGGTATGATCCGTGACACCACAGAAACTTTGGATTTTTCGATCTCAGGGAGCACCTGGCAAATTCAATACCCTCCAGTTCTATCATTAATCACCCCTGGGACCTTTCATACTCGCAAATATTCGATTCTCGCCATTTCACAATGCACCTCTGACAAACAGTATGATGTAGAGAGTAGAAGAAGCCATGGCGAAGCTGGTATCAAGGATCATGGGCTGGTTACGCCCCAGCACCCTGGCTGGGATTGACAAGTCAGGCAACCGCTACTTCACCAGAACTGAGGATATGGATGGAGCTTGTAAGTCCTATTTACTTTCTCTTTGTATTAATTCTTAGGTGTAAGCATCTTATTCGTGTGAAATTTATGTATTGGGTTCAGAAGCAAAACAATACTTATATGGGATTTATGAGAGACTACAAATTGAACACACCCTTTGCAGAGTTACTATATGTTGGATTTCTTCAATTAGGAAAACAACTGTCGCAAACTGAATATCATTTTTGAATTTAACTGTCATGGTTTGGCCCTGGTTATTGGATTAGAAAAGGGATTTTATCGACGTGCGTTGGACAAGGACCTTAAACAGGGTTTCGTTATAATTCCTTGGGAGTAACCTAGCCTCCCAAAATGGTACCCTCTTATCTGCCTATACATGGGCAAAGACCACATTTTCTGATTCAGCTGTCAAAGCTTAGGGCTTAAACTTAACTCCATGCTTACTAGGTACCCACGTGTTCACCTTGGCTTGGGATGCCTGCAACATCTCTGTATGAACTTTTGGTCATGATGGCCACGTACAATTTTGCTCATGGTGGTCCTGCCAGTGACATGGGGCACTCTCCAATTCATCGTCCCTGAAAGGATCCTGGGCTTTTAAGAACGACAGATTATGAAAATTTATAAGATCTGAAGTTCGAAGGCCGGGAAGCCAGGGATATTCAGACTTTGGATTAATTAGACTTGTCAGATTTCCGCCCTTAAAATTGGAGTTCCTCTACCATATGCAGAATAATCTTAGAAGATAAATGGACATTGCAGTATATCATTATCCTACTACCGTAAAACGCCCAATGTCGAGGTAAAATTTTATTAACATTACTTTTGAGATGATGTTGTAAACTTTATTTGAGGCCAAGGCTGACCTCACTTTGTAATCGTTATTATTGTGTTACCAGGTTTAGCTCAAAGCCAACGTAGTCAATGCTCAATTATTTTTGTACCCAGAAAGTTATTGCTGACATAGTCATCGTAGTGGGTTCATAACCCCTCTTGAGGAAAGTGCCTTTGAGTTGTGTATAAGCTCAGCTGTCATTTGTAATATCATTTTAATCACTTACACAAGTTCCTATTCTTTAGGCTAAGGGCACATATATCATGTGTTGGGATCTCTTTCGAGGGGAATTTGTCTTTCAAGTACTTGGCTTGTGGATAGTTTGACCAGGTTTGACCTGGTTTTTGTTGTTGGTCTGTTTGACTTTATTTTGATTGGAAAGATCAGGTTGTATTTCTTGTTGAATTGAATAATTTCTCTAAGAAAAGGTTGCTGGGTTTTCCTCTAGAATAGGGTTTTCTCAGGGTAAAGCTTGTGGTGTCGTATGCGTCATTGTTCTATTGTAATCTTTCTGTCCTACTGCATTTTATGGTTGAATTTCAGAAATGTAATTACTTAATGATAAACTGGAAGTGTTAAATATAATATCTATATCATTAGAAGTAATTATCAGTTTCAGAAATTTGTGCTTGTATCCATTGCACTTGAAAAATCAACAATTCTCTTGTGCAATGTCTAACCGTGGTCTTAAGACTAGTCAATATTTTACTTGATCAAAACAATGGGGTAAGAATTGAAAAGAGTTGTGAAATACTTTCTACTTTATGATCATCTCCTATTATGTAGAAATGTAAAAGCTACGAAATAATTATGGCCAGGTCAAGCATATGTGAAATCAGCTGCATCTTGTAATGGTGTGTCTCGGCTTTGGGATCTGTCCTAACTTTAAGACACCAATGTCAAGAGGTCATGGCATGTTTTAGAACCAAGTTTCTAGGAGAAAGTTTTCAGTTTTCAGTGTTTTGCTTATACTCTAATAGCAACATTTGCAAATTGATTCATATGTTATTCATTATTTTTCCAGATCATTTCCAATGCTCATTTTGCTTTATTGCTTGTGTTGTAATTTGTCATTCTAACTGCAGTAAAAGAACGGAGGTCGGTAAAGTTTAAAAGTGATTCAGACCCCACTACACTACCAGGTAAGTTAATGTGTGACTGATTCTTTGAAGTTTTGTAATCATGTTCGTAACAGTTTTTGATTAAGATATTGTAATGAACAGTAGTTCATATATGCAAAAATATCCAACATAGGAGTCAAAGATAGCTGAAATCCATAAAGGATAATAATTATATAATTGATAACGAATAAGTGAGATGATACATAACCCTTGTGATGCTATACTTATATCATTGACTAGTTACAAGGGTAGAGGGTTGTGTCATATAGATTATATATTATTGTAATTAATGTTTATTGCCTCTCCGTGCAAGGATTCTTTTCCCTTGAAGCATTTTATAGAGAAAGCTATGCCATAGTTCTAGCCTGCAATGTCTTCTCATGATTCTCCATTCTCAACGATGTGATGGTTGAAGACATGAGACAATTTGAGCTATGAAAAGCTGAGCAGAATTGTCGTATTGTTAAAGGGTCAGACCGCCCTAAGCATTGTATGGCAATGACTTTTGTGATTTCGGGAATGATAAAATTTCACACTTAACCTCCCTTTGATATACTAGGATTTTCACTTAATTTTTCATATTGATTTTGTCTTTGGTTAATTTGCTAAATAATACAATGGTTATTAGAATTAGGATGATAATAAGTCATCCTTGTGTTTTGTGTTTTATTTTTGGAACATTTATCTTTTGATACTTCTTGTGATTTAGGTTGATAACATTTCAATATAAGATTCTTTTTAATTTTTGATATTGTCTGGGTGTCTAGTGGTTCCTTTCTCCAATGTTTGGATTTTTATGTCCAACAACTTCTATTTAAACTGGGTTGGTCATTGTTTCTTTATGGATCTTTGATTCCTTGTTGTTTTGTTGTGATTTCTTCTCGTTCTTCAACTTTGTGATTTGTGCAACTAAACTTTGATTATGGTTCTTTAAATGACAATTTTTGTCATCTTTCTTTGATAGTTCCTTGTCAAATTTCTCCACGAGATCCTTAATTTTTTGTTGTCATACTTTCTTATTTTGCTGACGTTTTGCTACTTCAACCTCTAATTTTTTAATTTGTGATGCAATTTTATACATTTGCATACTATCTTGACGTTCCCTTGCAGTATGTACTCTCCAACGACTCAAATTTATACATTGGCATGTTACTTCGTTATTCCCTTGCAGTAAATACTATCCAACAATTTTGGCAGTGGAGATTTTTATTTTCAAAGGTCAACAAATATCCATTGCACGAAAAGACATTTAGTCCACAATGTTGAAATATACGTGGAATTCAGAGTTGAAGGTTTACTTATTCCTCGACTTACTTTGATAATTAGTGGGACACAAGTGTGAGGGACCCATGAAAATGATGAGGTACTTTTACTTCTCCTTGTCACTATGGCACCTTTTCCTCTAGGGAATTAAATAGATAAGGTTTTAAATACCACTTCAATTTCAAACTAGACTTTTTCTAAGAGTTATAAGTTCCTTTCCTTTGAAGTTGAGTTTCACGCAT
>APFE031436835.1:51779-80987 GCA_000404065.3 Pinus taeda | reverse complement strand
CTGATATCTGATATGTTCAAATTCGCAACAGAAGGATTTTTGTTTAATAGAAATTATAAGCTGTAAATGCTTAGTGGCCGGTGTGGTCAAAGATCCGAAATCAGAGAAACTTTGGTAAATGTGTGGCCAAGAGCTTGAATTAGTGGAAGTGCCTGAGAAATGGCTTTGATACCAATGTAATGAATATAAAATGCATGAATAAATCTACTTTGGTAAATGTGTGGCCAAGAGCTTGAATTAGTGGAAGTGCCTGAGAAATGGCTTTGATACCAATGTAATGAATATAAAATGCATGAATAAATCTTAATAGTAATATATAAATGAAGGGATACCACCATTAGCCTTTGTGACTAGTCAATATGTACAAAAGTATACTATCACAAGGCTCATTGTATCATCTCACTTATTTATTATCAATTATACAATATTATTATCCTTTATGGGTTTCAACTATCTTTCATTTCTATGTTGGATATGTTTGTGTATATGAACTGCTGTTCATTGAAGACGTGTTCACTGTTTCCAAGCCCAAATTCCTTTTGCAGTTTATTTTACAAAAGTTTATTGCTTAAAATGTGTTATTCTGATTCTGAACTAAAGGTAACTATGCCATGCTGGAAACATTTGGAAGCTTTTAATTGAGAGAGAATCTGGGTTGCTATTAAGCTTGCTGCTCAGTTTATTGTTCTCATTTTCTCGTAGGCTTGCCCTTCGAAATGAGTTTTAACGTATGCAAGCAGTCAGTGGTAATTTAGGAAACCGGTTCCATCCTTTGACATCCACACGAGTAATTTACTGTAGATCACATCTCAATATTTACTCATCTTTCATTTTGCATTAAACTTCTATGCGCTATGCCTGCCAGAACATTAGAAAGAAACTGCCAACTGCATGGTACAACAGACATGATCTGGAGACTAGTTGCATTCATTTCCAACGGGATTCATTTTGCTCAATGAGTAAATGACTGCTTGATATTGCAGCTTATTTTGACAGTGTTAAAGTACACTGTCTACATGTAAAGTTCCAAATATTTGGTCAAGTGGTATTATAAAGGATAGTGAAGTAAACCCTTATTATATACTAAAAAGGATTTAAAAAAAATAGTTGATGGTATCGGGGCCTTTGATTCAGTTATATACATGTTTATGAGGTTGTCATACTGTTGTATTTCTTCTTTACTTCATTTACTCTGGATTTAGCTTTGGCATTTATCTAGGAGTTGCATTTACACTCCCACATTGTACTTGCACTAGATGTACCTACTACCAGTCAGTCCCATTGACCTACTTTTGTGGTCATTCGGTGGACATAAATAAACTTATCTTATCTTATCAGCTCTGTGATGTTTGAAAAACAGAAATGTGTTGGACAATGATTACAGTTTACAATTTGATCAGTCCTAGTTCTAACTTATTTTTGTTTGCTTGCTTGTCAAAAAAAATCAGTGGAGTGGATAAGCTGGTTAACAGGACGGAGGAAAGAAGCTCCAACTCCACAGGTAATGGCTGAATGCATGACATGCTTATAATCATGTCAAAGATACAGGAGTGTGTATGTGCTGCATTTCGTATATTTACTTCATATCAAGAATTTCAAATGAAAGTTAAAATTGGTGGGGATAAAAAATGGTATAATTTATAAATATCTAATGACATTTTTTAAAATTTGAATTCTATATTTTGAGTTTTAGAATTATGCACATGATTAGCTTGTTAGTGTGTAACACCCCACTTTAAGCCCCGTTATTGTAATTGTAAATATCACTTGCATTGTTGGCATGGCCAGCATGGATATTTTGAAAAGCTTGACTGATGTAATGTGTTTTATTTTAATGTATATTGCCAACAGCTGATGGAAAGGGGAAAACCTACACAGATTCAATGTCATGAGAGGAAACTGTGAGGAAATTGGGAAATTTATTATTAGCAGAAATATATTGTCCTGAATTAAATGCCTAGGTTTTACTTTTCCCAAAAAACCAGAGAAGAAAGTGGCTGGTAGCAGAATGACCAATTTCCACCAGTCATGAGAAGAGATGGAAGAGGTACAGGAGGTACAAGACTGCCAGAGGTATGGGCAAAGTACTCTTCTAGAGATTTCGGGATTGACCACACAGTCCAGCATATAGATCACAAAATCTCATTAAGAGAGTCAGTTGCTAAGAGAAGAAACCAATGTGTGTGAGTGTAGAAAGAAACTATAAATCTCTTATTAGGGAAATCAGGCAAAAAGTCTTCAACCTGGGCTGAAAGAGAGGACCATGAGTTTTCTGGATTCTGTTGAGTAAGCACGAGAAGTACTGAGAAAAGGGAGGTGTCAAGGGACGGTTGGGCAGTGAAGGACCCCCTTAGTGCTGTGCCAGCTCATTTATAGCAAATTTTTGATGAGTAACCGGCCTTGGCTCAATGAGTTCATAAATAATATCCTAATTTCTGTATATGAACGAGAGTTTCCGTCATATCTCTACCTTGTAATTAACCTTTTGAGGACTGAGCAAAACTACCTCTGTTGATTTTTTTCTAGGGCAAATCAGCTAGAACAATTTTCTTCAACAGATAACTACTTCCAATGATCAGTTAGTATTAATTACATATATAACATCCAACATCATTAAACAGTTATACAGAAGAAAATTTCAACCAATAAACATGAAAGAGCAGTATAAAATAACCATGAGACAAAGAGACGAGAGACACAGAAATTAGGCCTGAGGCTAGGGCAAAACCCACAAGGGGAAAACCCAGAAATCTTTTGTTATGAGAGAGAGTTATGAGGGCAAAACCCACAAGGGGAAAACTCATCCTTCCCGACCAAACTCATTGGCTTCTCAGTCAACGACCCAAGGAAGGAAACTCAAAATCAATCTCCTTGACCAATCCATAGGTCTCTCAACAACTGCCTAAGGGAGAGATCACAAAATCAGTGTCCTTGACCAAACTGGTCTCTTGGAAAAAACCTAAGGGATCACTTCAAGCCTCAGAATCAATCTTCCCGACTGTAACCATGGTCTCTCATTCAATGCCTAAGGAAGATTCTCATGATGCTATCAATCAATGCTCCCTCTCTAAGAGGCGTTCTCAAGCATTCCAGGCTTCTCACAGAAGCAAACATCAACATCCTGCTTAACAACAGAAAAGTAGCCATGGTGGATTTCAACACTCGATCAATCATTCCAGTAGACAAGGATAGGTTCAACAACAAACCATATATTAAACTTCAGTGATAGCTTCTCGCAAAAGCAATCATTAGAATATGCAATAGATAGAACAACGTGTCAATCAAAGAATCAACCAGGTTACCAATAGAGTCTTGCGGCTTCTTCAAATCTTTCATCCTGGAGATGTCCATGGACTTGCAATCGATTATGTCAAATCGCAACAAGGATTTGACTAGGCTCATGCCTTTACAAAAACAACTCCCTCTTAAGGCTCATGCCTTTACAAAAGCAACTCCCTCTTACACAGGACACAAAAGTCCTTAGCCCTTGTTAGAAACATATCATCAATACATAGCAGAAAAAAATCACGGGCTCATCTTCAGCATATTTGGATCAGCATCATTCTTCAAGACATCTAGCCAACTTCATCTTGGAATTCACAACCGACTTCTTTTCATCATAGATCAAAACATCCTTCAATCAATCTGATATTGTATTTTTCCTCTGAGTCCAAAGCCCATCCAATCACGAGTCTTCTTGTCACTTTGTTCTTCCATATTTTCAACGATTGCCACAACCTTGACATACTTCATCATGTACCTGCAATCCTTACTAGGAGGTCATGGAAGAACGAATATAACCAAACAAAATCTATAGGGACAAGAAGGAAAACAACATCAGTAATGATTAAAAATAAAAGAAATACAAGATACTTATCTTTTCAGAACATGTCAACTCCCACTTAATCTTTTGCATTCTTGCATCCAACCTGCAAATCAACCTCATCATCAAGATGTCAAATCTTCTAGGAGCTAGGGTTTCTTCTTTCAAGCAAAAGGAAATAATTCATAAGCCCTAGGATTTCATCTCCAACCCTAGATAGGGTAATCAATTGATTAGCAAGGGTTTTGACTCTAAGCCCCAAAATTTCTTCAAGCTTAGTCCAGGATATACAAACCCACTCATCCTTGCATTCAACTTCATCATTCTTGAATTTCAATATCAGTATTACGAGTGATTAGTTCTAGGTTTTTGTTCATAAACCCTAGGACATTCCTTGTTCAAACCCTTACTAAGGTTTTACAGATTCAAATCATTTCAATCTTCCAAACCCTAGGATTTTGCAATCTCAACAAATTTCAAATCTGTCAACAATAATTCGATCAGACTGTAAGTTTTGAAGAGGAGCTTCAGCCTTCATCCTCTTATCATATCTTGTCACTTTTGTATTTGATTCCAATGTCCACAGTTACATGCATGGAATGATTTTCAGATCAAGAAATTCTTTTATCACAACATTATTGTAACAACAACATCAGTTCATGCAATGAATTCCATCATTCGGGTCTAGGCTTATTCTCAAATATTCATGCCAACACTTAGTTATATAGGACTTCATCTAGAGAGACATGGGTCTTCAATGCTTGAAGAGAAACAAGCAACGTCCATACATTTAGTAGACCTTTTGCTCAATACTTGAAATTACAAAGCAGTGTTTTGAAGCTATTTTGCAGACTTGCAACTTGAGATACTGAGGCACCCATCATTTAAAGGTCTGAACAAAACCCAAAGGGAGATCATTAGTGAAACTTCAGTAGTTATTACAATAATTCTGATCATATTCTTGAAGACTTAAAGAGGAGCATAGCTTTCAAAAATATATAATGGTCTTGGATCCTGGGACTTATAAGTGTCAGCTTCTTGCTTTAGATCAATCAGGTCGGCCCTTTTGCGATGTATGTCATTCTTCTTTTATGTATAGAGAAGTGTCGCCTTCAAGCAATCTTGGTGTCAAGGTTATACCATAGTTTTGAATCCTCCACAGATTTAAATCCTTCTTTTCTGCCCTTCACTGGCCTTAGAGAGAACTTAGGTTGCTCCAGAGATGCCTTTCACACTGCCTTTGGAATAGCCTTCGCATGCCTCAGGAACACCCTTGTTTTCTGTCAGAAATTAGATCTTTCTAACCCCAGACAAGTGCGAGCTACTTCAAGAGATGCAAGCTTCTATTATGTTAGCCAATTCACTGCCTCAGAGATATGCCTTATGCTGCCTCAAAACTGCCTTAAGGCTTAAACCTTCAAGAGATGCGAGCTTCTTTCTTGGCTATGATCGTACCCAACTTTATTTGAACTCCCAGGCTTCATTGCAATCCAGATTTCTGGTTTTTGATCCTCATACAATTTTGATCATTAATCATATGGAGAACAAAGTCATTTAGCATTAGACAATATTGCATACATGAAACACATTCACAATTGTCCATGACACTCAGATAAAAAAATGAGGCCAAAGGTCTTACTTTCATTAATGGAAAAATTCTGATGCAAAACAGACCTTAATGGATCCTTAAAGGTTTTATCAAACATGAGATTTTCCTTATCTTTATTGAGCTGGAAATCAATAGTTCTTTTCGGAGAACTTCCTACAAACTTATATATCTGGTCTTGGTTAAACAAATATATAGATAACCCTCAAGAGTGAGCCAAAGGAACTAAGATAACAAGAGGTAAAACATACCTTTCTCATCTTCGTTGGTAACAGCACAGCACTTTAATAGATGATCCCTCAAGCCCGGATTCCTTGTAATATGTTTCACTGGTATCTTAATTTTCATAGTGATAAGGTGCCTCAGGACCATAAGGATTCCACAGAGAAGAAGTGCCTTAGGTTCGTAGCTTTCCACAGAGAAAGAATTCCTCAGGATTGCAATTTTTTACAAAGAATAGGATGCCTCAGACTTTTACACATTACAGAGATAACTCAGATCATAACTTGTCCCTTGAGAGAACTCGGATCATAAGTCGCCCCTTGAGAGAACTTGGATCAGTAAACAAAGGTAGATTGGATCCCTCTGAGGTAACTCGGACCTCACCACAAACACTAGTTACAGACTTCGGACCTCAATCATAGCAATGAACCACAAACTTACAAAATTCGGATCATCCTATTGAATTCAGAACTTAGATTATGAATTCCAACACAAAATTTAGACTAGATTCAGATCATAATTGTTATCGCAGTAAGTCAGATAACAAAACTCGAATCATGTTGTCATTATTCCATCATCAATACAAGTCTACTAGTATCTGTAAAATGATAATACCTCAGAGGTAGCTCTGATGCCTTGGATTCAAACTTAGTTTTCCATAGAGATTGTACCACAGACCTTGGCTTGAATCACTTCAAGATTGGATTAGAGATGGCTCGACTTTACTGAGATTTTCAGCCTCATTTCCAAATTTCTGCAGCCCCACAATAGGTTACTTCAGCTCGTCACACACACTTTTCCAGCCTTTGAAATTTACTTCACGACTGTTAGAGGTAACTTGGCCTTACATCCCAACCTCAACAAGGGTTTCAACACTCTTCTTAGCACTGTGAATTTTTACTTCGGCCTGGTCACAAACTCATCTCATAACTTATGCCGAGAACTAACCTTTATCAACTTGGCCAGTGAGATCTTCCTTTTTGAAATCTTGTGCTTGTCATTCAAACTGCGCTTCAACTTGGCTCTGATACCATGTTGATTTTTTTCTAGGGAAACAAGCTAGAATAATTTTCTTCAACAGATAACTACTTCCAATGATCAATTAGTGTTAATTACATATATAACATCCAATATCATTAAGCAGTTATACAGAAGAAAATTCAACCCATAAACATGAAAGAGCAGTAGAAAATAACCATGAGACAAAGAGATAAGAGACACAAAAATTAGGCCTGAGGCCAGGGCAAAACCCACAAGGGGAAAACCAAGAAATTGTTCCTTATGAGAGAGAGTGTTCAAAGTTTATCAATACATCCAGAAACAAGACATCAAGATAACATCTAACCAGAAACAAGAGCTGCCAAGCCTCTCCTCCATCCTTCTGATATTTCGACCCTCCTTTCCTCTTTTTCCTTCATTGGAATAAAGATAATCAAGACAGAAGTTGATATCCAAATGAGAAGGAGGGGTCTCTTATCTATAGACTTTGCAAGGGTGTTGAATAGGTGCCTTCAAGGGGCCCAACCGACTTTAATAATAGGAAGCCGACTTGAGCAATTAAGGAGGCATAATATAAAATCCTTTTTTTCTATTTCTTCACATGATGAAAATACTGACCATGGCTACCACATTGCCAACAACTTCTTTTGGAAACCAATCTAGCGCAGGGGTAGCTAGCTGTAAGAAAGTCATGGTGCAACTGAGCCAATGGATGGGTGGAGTGTGGCTGTCCATCAAATTAGAGGACTATGAGATTAGAGGATGCTATCATTGCCTTTATAAGGACTCAAGGAGCTCCGTCTCTACTTACTTTTAGCATCAAGACTAGATATGCTTAGCCCTCTTCATCAGGGATATCTTTTGCCATAGATCTCAGCTCTTGCATGCTATGCCCTACCATGGGATGACAAAACCGATCACATCTCTTGTTGATCCATTAGATTGGAGATGCAAATGCTAGGCTGAGTTCCAAAGTACACCAGACAAGAGAATGGCGAGACCACAGGTTTCTCTTCAGCCTCCCCCTTAGGGAAGCCAACCAAGGGAGGCCAACATCAAGCCAAGGGAGACACACATCAAGCCACATGTTCTCAGAATGGTAGAGAGATTAGCTCCAAATGATCTCAGAGTAGAGTACCACTCGCTTGTTACGCTGCCTCCCAATACCAACGAAGCAGCCAAAGATCCATTCAAAGTTTCCTTATTCCGACCTTAGATGCTAATAGTGTCCCTTGCTTGTACATTTCATCTCGGATCAACAATGAGGCCCCCCGATAGTTCCAGAGGACTCCGACAAAAAACCAATGTCCTATTTGTCCCCTTCGCCGTTGGCCTTCATAGTTCAGAGATTTGGACATCATCAACTGAATTGGCTGATCTCTCTCTCTCTCTCTCTCTCACACTTTTTCACTCTTGACATGTTATTGAGTTTGTTGTAGCATCCATTGTCATTTAAATTTCGTTTTCAATTTTATTGCAAAAAAATAAAAAATAAAATATTATGTTCTAACGGAATTAAAAGAGAATGTGGAAGTCCGAAAGAAGTGATTTGTTTTATATTATTGATGGCTTTCGAACGTGAGAAACCCAGGAGAAGATCTGAGCCGTCCGATCGACAGGCAACAGATCTAACAATAATCGCGTGCTAACAAGCGCGGAGGATAACTCCAAAATCGGATGCGAGAATTATAAAACTGAGTTAAAACCTCAGTTAATTGGGGCCGTCCGCTTGAAGGATTCAGATCCGACGGTAATCGCGTGGTTAACAAGGACGAGGTTTAATCCAGAAAACGGACGCGATAGTCTATGGAATGTGATTTAATCCATTGAAGTTTGGATCGATCACAACCGCTCATCAAGAAGGGACGAGATCCAACAGAGATCGCGTCAAAAAGTGCACGGGTTTTATTATAAATTTCGGACCCGAGAAGTCTATGAACTACAATTTTGTTTCCTTTTGGTTTCATGGGGAAGGTAAAGGTTTGTGGAAAAGGCGGATGCGATAAGATTATGAACCAGAGTCTTAATTCCTTTGGTTTTGTGGTAATTGAAGGTTTGCCATATTCCGCGTAAATCAACCAATTCCATTGTTTTAGCATAATAACTAAAATTAGAGGCGGATGACTGAAACTCCAAAGGAAATCCGAGAAGAACTTCCACCTGAATTAGAAACGATAGTTCCGACCATCGAGACCGTTCATTGACTGAATGATCGGACGGTAATCGCGCTCGAATGTGCGCGCGGGTTAACAGTTCTAGCGGACTCGATATGTTATGAACTGGGGTTTATTTCCTTTTGGGTTCTGGCCATAAGTGTTTAAGGAAGGACCGACGATGATTGGTTGGGTTTCTTTGAACACTTTAGATATATACGTGGGCCCATAACCCAGAGGTCCACGCATGGAATTTTGTGAAGATGCAACTTTGCTGCGTTAAAGCAGTTTAGCTGTCATCAGAACATCTACAGGAATACTGCTGAGAAGAAGATAAATGAGATGAAGGAAGCAGTTTCAAAGGCCACAGATTCGAACAACGAGCAGCAATCAACAATCATACTTTGATTTCTGTTACTTTTTGTTATCTTATTTTCTTGAGAAGAATGAGGTGTCTTTTACCCTCCAATGTAATATTCTGTAATGACTTTTACTTGAGATAGTTAGAAGGTAGTTAAGCAATTTTGATAGTTTTGATAGTTACCAACTGCCCCATGATGTATAAGAATAGGCAAAATTATAGAAAAAAGGTCTGAATTTTGAAGAGCATGGAGGCTATGCTATTTTATTCTTGATAAGTTGATGATTAATGAAAGAATCAGGAGTTTTCCACACATTGTTGGGTATGATTTTGTAATTTCTCTGTTATGTGTCATCATGTGTCTTCCTTTCTTTAAATATGGTAATGAAGCTGCAGGTCTTTGTTTACTTATGTGAATGAGGTTAAAATCCCTTAAAAGAGCGTTCCTGTATTTAAAGTTCCTACCTCCACATTTATTCTAAGTTACAGATAATAGTTTCTGTGAAAAACAACATATTGTCTCTAACTTCCCAAAGCATTCTTCACTCAGCGTTTATATTCAACGATCATATGGCATTCTGAGACTTTCATATCAGCTAAATATTAAGGGTTAAAAGATAGGCCCTTCAAGTCCTTCACTTGAGGATATATCATACAAATAAGTGACAAGAATAATAAACATTAATGTCTTAAGCACAATTTCTACACAACCAAGAAATTGGTTTCTTAAAGGACAATAGAGTTGTCCAAAACTCACTTAATATTTAGTATTTTGTAACACTATACCCTTGTCACAACTTTATACATTTATACGTTTATGTTATGATGTTATACCTATGTAGGTTACTTTCTTTATATTATTTTAGACATTTCTAGGAGTTGCACTTGCAATCTTGTACTTTATTCATATTAGTTGTACTCTTCAGTCTCGTTCACCTACTTTTGTGGGCATTTATCAAATAGTAAGATAATAATCTTATCTCCCTTCTTCAATTTCAGCAAAAGCTTAAAAACAATTCAGATAAGTTTATCTCTCTTTCTTGAATGGAATCTATATGTGTGTGTTTGTGTGTGTTTCCAGTTTTATGAATGATGTTGTTAATGGGTTGCTAAGTGTGAATTTATTAATGAATTATGCCCTCTGTAATGATGCTTGGCTACTGGTTGTAATCTTCATAAGGATGGGTTTGTAATGCAGAATTAGCTCTTTAAATAATGTTTACTTGTTATATTATGGATGTGTACTACCCTTTGTCATAATAATTCATGATAGAAAGGTTGGAGGATGTTAGTGGGCCTCAGACCAGAAGGCCGGTTCTATACTAGCCTATGGGGATGAATTTTAATATGTAAATAAGGATGGACTATCCAAGACAACTAAGAAAACTGCCGAGAAATAAAAGCTTGTGTAAATTTCCATTTTTCAGGCAAGAAAAAAAAATCTTTAATTGTTAGAGTGAAGACTCAGAGGAACGAGTCTTTACAAAACATCTAATGCAAAGAGTTAGAAAGCTTACTAAAGGGCTTGAAAGCCTTGAGTTATAAGTATTAAGGAGAAAGAGAGTGCACCTATTTCTTAAATTTTGAGGAATTTAGCCATAGGGTCCCCATTTGATTTCTTGAAAAGATGCTCAAATCTAACAAAGGGTTTGGGGGGTTTTGTAAGTATTACATGTTACTATGGACTTGAGTAACATTTAGAACAAATTTGGGCAAATTCAAGCTTTGTTGGAGTCAGATTCAATTATGGAGAAGATTGAAGTTTTACTTCTAAGATTCTTGTAAAATATATCAAATTTTGTGAAATTTGGGGATTGAAGTTTTAGCCCAAGCCCCTAGTCATATGGGCTAGTGAGGGTTGTGATTGAAGCCTAACAAAAAAAGGGGCTAAGGGGTTTTAGCCTGATAAAGAGCGGATGTCCCAATTATTCCAATTATTCGAATAATCAAACATCTAGATTCATTCTGGAAGTGCTAGTGGGAGAATTGGGATGTTCTAGATAGTCGGATAGTTGGATACCTGAAAATCTTGGATTTTGTTGAGCAACATTAGTGAAACTTTTAGGATGCTTTGAATATTCAAGTATCCAGGCATTTATAACTTTATTATATTTTCGAGCAATGGAGAACTTCAGATGGTAGATAACTTGCATGGGTGGAACCACGAAATGGAGGAACCCTACCTATGACAACCTTGATGGTAGAGTTACACAGGGTATTCAAAATTTTAAAATTCATTATAACTAATGAGGCGAAAAACCAAATACACAGAGCTGGATGCTAGTGGTGCAAACCACGTTTAGCCACATAAGATGAACTCAAGGCCTTACAAGTAACTTAGGGTATGACAAGGTTGATGTTGTGGCAAGTGATGTGGCAGTGGATGGGGTGGTTAACATGTGACTAGTGATGTGGCATGATGCCATGTCATTATTGAGGTTACACAAAGGACATGTATGGATGATGTGGCATGTGATGTAGCATGATAATGTGGCATGGTAGTGCGAAAGAGTTGATGTGGCCTTTGTTGTGGCACAAGACGTTGAGATTGGAAGTCCAAGAATATGGAATTCTGTTAAAATGCCTCTTTTAGGTTTCTTAAGATGTCAGATGTTTCAAACTTTAGAAATTTGGATGAGTAGAAGATTAACCTTTGTTGACCGAGCTAAGGTGACATGGTGATGACGTGGCTAAGAGGCATGACAGTGTTGAGGTGGAGGCTAGGTGGCATCCATTGTGGAGACGACGTGGCTAAGAGGTGTGATAATGTTGTAAGTGGAGGCCAAGTGGCATCCATTGTGGAGACAATATGATAACAAATGTTCTAGATCCAAAATATGAAAATCTTGCATTTTGTTTAAATGGGACTTTTCGATAAGCTTGATGGTGTTGAGATGGAGGCTATAGGTGGCATCCATTGTGGAGATGACGTGGATAACAAATATCCCTGTTTCGGAATTCGAAAACCCTGCTTTTTGTTTAAATGGGAATTTTTTGATGTTTTTTGGATCCCGGGAGAGTTGACCCATTGTCCATAATGGAAATTCAAAAATCTAGAAGTTTGTTTAATTGTTTTTGGAAACATCCAGATCCAAATTTGGATGTTTGCCTTGTTGACTAAGCATTAGTGCCCAGATTCAAAATTTGAAAGATTAGAAAAAGCTACTAGAATGGATAAATAAAAATCTCGTATCTAGATATGACCTGGCAAGCCAAGGTGTTTGGCTTGCAAATGTGATGCATTGTGGTGAGGACATGTGGATGATATAGACATTGATATGGCATAGATGGGAGATTTTCAAAGGGCCATAACTTTGTGTCTTGAGTTTGGAATTTGATGAAATTAATATCGTTGGAAAGCTCTCAACAAGCAAATGATGATGGTGACTGTTACCCACCAAAAAGTGGATAATCCCTAGGAGCCTTTTTTTTTCTCCTTTGTGGATATCCAACTAACCAACAACCCTATATGATCAACACAACATTATGCTATTCTTCTCCACTTATTTCTCTGGTTAGATTTCTCTCCCATCCGACATGGCTTCTTGAAGGAGGGTTGGTCATCCATCGATAGGTACTTTAACCATTTTTGCAATCATGTGCTTTCACTTAATATTATGGGCATACTAATATGGATCACGAGGAAAAAGTTGATAATTGACTGATCTTGGCTGTATTCTTGTTCCTTTACTTCACTTGGGAGGTTTGTCTTTGACTCTAGTCCAATGGTACCTCCTTTAAAGCCCTAGGATTTAATCAATTAAAATTGTTTTTTGTGGGTCCCAAGCCCATAAAAACACTTAAAAATGTGCTGTATGGACATCAAAGGGAGGGAGTTGACATATTTCCTGCAACTTAGCCTTGTGCAATCAACCTTTTCTCCATGAAAAAGAGGCCCTCAAGTCATTATAAAAAGGGCCCTTGTACCTTGGACCACCAATAACAGCGGCTTCAAATATGTAATGGTAGAATGGGTTGTTCTTGGCAAGGTGGATGGAATTTCACTCCATGGGAAACATTTTTCCACCATCTCTTGTTGGCCTCCTCCATCTTGTTTATAATTATTGACCAAATCGAAGGTTGTCCTCTAGGCACAAAGAAACCCAAGGACATTGAGGAGTTGGGCATTGTGGAAGGTGAGCCCGAGGATTGACTTAATGTGAAATTTCCTTGAATTGCAGCAATTGGAAATTTATTCTTCTAACTAATTAATTATGCAGGTTATTTGCTACGACAAAGAACGAATAAATCACGTTGTAATTATTCACAAATAAAAATGCTACGGAAAATAAAATGCTGGAACTGAGAAATATAGAACACACACAATAAAATTGACACAGTTATTTTTGGACAATTGTCCCCGGAAAAACCCAATGTAGGAAGACTGATGCAATAGATGAGGGTTTTATTATTATTCAGGAAATTTCTAAGTACAATCTGGGTGCCAAACTGGCTATCCTTAGTAAATAATCTGGCCAAAATTCTTAGAGAGGATTTTCTCTCTCCACGAGCAATCTCGACACAAACTGCTTTTGGAAAAACTGGCTGTCCAAAACCTTGCGCAGTGCTTGCGCAGACCCTCACATGTGTGACACAACTGCCTCGGGTCAAGTTGTCCTGTGTTCTACCGTTGCTGGAAGTGACTCTCCCGCCCTCTGGAAAATTATCTCGGCCTCTAGAACTTGAATCGACCTCCTAAGCTAAATCAAACTACTCACTGAAGTTGCCTGTGTAGTTCATGCACAACCTTCTTAGTGCAATAACTCTGCCTCTTGTTGTGGCCTCTCCGGAATTGGAAACTTCCTTCAGAATCACTTATGCTACTCCCTCTTAGCCTCTACGTCCCTTTGGCTCAAACTTCTCTCCTTGCTGAATCATTGTAATTGGGTAGCTCGATGTGCCAAGGAAACTCTCTCTTCTGATGTGTCTTCCCCATCCCCATCGAGTTGCTCTTATAATCTCTCATTGGTGAACCAACGACCATGATTAGATCCCCATCAATGGCTAAGATCATCTCTAACTTGATTCATGTGAGTTTCTAGAGAAATCTCACCTTTAATCACTTTTCCTAAGTTAGGAAATATTTAATTATTGATCAGTTAACTTAATTGAGCCATCTCTAGGTGTTTTATCTTGAAACTTTTTCTGGGTTTTGGAGATCCTATGCTCCTTAGCCTTTTTGACCAAAGTCGAGAATAGAACATTTGTCTGATGCTACAAAAACTAACACTCCCTCTTAGTAAGGAAGGTGTTCTCTCACTCTGTCTCCATAACATCCTCCATACACGCTGCTGATGTTTGACAACTGCGACAACAAGTCACTGCGCAACTCTAATTCCTCTGCCACTTTGGGCTGAACCACCCTGCATTTGCGTTGCTGCTGACATTGCATAGTACCACCTGTATTGCTGCCAACTATGTTATATGCTGCAACTGAACTCTTGCTGCTGCTACTATTGCCACTACAACTACTGCAACTGAGAACAAAATTATTGAATCAACTGTCTCTGGATTGGCTCTGCATCTGTCTCCCGAGTCTTTGACTGTGTTACTAGCCTCTGCATTGTCCACTGGATAACTGTTTGCACTGCAACTGCTCTATGCTCCTCAGCATCTGATTGCAACTGTCCCCCAAGAACTGAACACTGATCCATCTGCTACTGAAAATTGTTGGCCATTGTAACAAAGGGTAATGATTCGTGGGGAAACATTTGTCTGATGCTATTCTCCTTGGATCTTGCCCAGATCTTTGCAATTCTAAACTTTCTCTACTCATATTGTTGCTGCTACTACTCTGCTGCTATTTGTGCAATGCTGCTACAACTATTGCAATAATGAGTCTGATCTCCCCAAATCTTGGAGCGCTAGCTTTCATAGCGCTGCTTCCTGTGAAACTAGACGTGTGATGATGACTGTCAGATGTCTATTGTAGAAGTTAGGTCGATATAGTCGACACTTTCACCCTTGTGGTTTTATGGATGGTTAGGACAAAGGTTAGTGTAGTTGACGCCATGGCATATTCTACTAGAGGACGGATAGGATGGGAGCGGAAGAGATTAGGGAGGATAGGATGATTCTAGAATCGCTAGGGAACACTGCTGGGGTAGGGCATGAATGTTCTAAACAAATTTAAAAAATGTCCTCACATTATAAGCAAGAATTCAATCATAGAATATAATCCTTACATGATTATACTAAACACTAAAGTAATCACTAATATACTATAGAAACCCTAACTTCGGTACAAAGTTTTCTGAAGGAGGATTATATGTAATGACCCATCTCAAATTACGTGCAAAATGGAAATATTAGCACGCGTCGCATGCACTGCACTAGTATGCATACTAATTTAATACCTAACTCACAAGAAAATGTAAAACTTATATTTATGAGTAAATTAATGAAGAAATATTCATAAAATTATAAATTATGTTACTTATGATTAAATTAATAAAATAATATAAATAAGTTATATCTATAAACAAATGTTATAAATTCATAAATATAATGAAGAAATACAAATAAATCATGTTTTTTTTAAACAAGCATTATAATTTTTCAAACTTCGAATATGAAATAAACCTAGCCTCACAAATAAACTCCATATATAGCTATGTTGTGAACCTTTAGCGCAGGTGGTTAATGCATGCATATGCTCGACTACACCTTATCCCATACCTTATCCTTGGTTGAACCAGGGAAGGCGACCACCGTTTGGGGACAGGGGGGATTTTATATAAGATGGTGGGAGAATACATAATGGAGGGGGAAAGAAAAGAAAATTTGGGGAAATCCAAGGAAATTGGAAGAAGGATACACCATTGAGGAGCAAGTTTGAAAGTTTGGAAAATTTGAGCAAATGTTCTTGGAATTTTGGGCACGAGGGGCCAGAAGACTTCAATTTCGTAGGCTTTTGGATTTGGGAACCGAATAGGTTGATCCCAGATAGGTTGCGAGGAAACAGTCGATTTGGTAGCAGGAGCAGATTGGGAGTGACAACAACCGAAATCGACTTCAAACAAGATTTCCAAGTAAGTATTTGCGAATAAATTGTTAAATTTAGGTTTAATTTGGTTTCTGGTTAATTGAAAAATTAGAACATTAAATTTACTGCTTCTGAAGATGTTCCGGTGAGTCTTCCCTAGAAATCACGGTTGTGGGGGTCTTGTTGGTCTGGCATCCCTTTTAATCCCTAGATGCTCCTCTACATAACAGGGACATTCAACTGCCTTTGCTACTGATGATGGCCTCTACATTCTAACGATGGCCCTGATTCAAGGATTTAATGCATACATGAAATGCTCAGCTTGGCATTCATCAGTATCTAGACAAGGAACATATTTTACGAGTTCCATAAATCGTATTTCATATTCTTCCACTGTTTTGTTACCTAGGATTAATGTGTGGAAGGCTCTGGCCTGTTGTTCTTGAAAGTAGGGTGGCAAGTACTTTGCACAAAAATTTTCTTCGAATAACTCCCAGGGAACGTTGTCCGATGTGAGACACAATTATCTTTCTATATATCCCCACCAAATCAAATCACTTTCTCTTAGCTGAAATATAATGATATTTGTTTTGGAGGTAGAAGAATATTCTCTTAGCACAAAACACCTTTCATTTCCTTCTAGCCATGTTTCAACACGCTCTCCAGCTCATCGTCTTGAAAATTTTGGAAGCTTAACCTTTTGTAGTTCCCTCTGGGTTTCCTTCCTGAAGGTGAGGTCGCTCTTCCTTGGTACTGACGGTTAGCAACCCTTTTAGTGTTTCCAATGAGCGCATTATAATGGTTATCTCAGACACCGAAGCAGTTGTACAACACGCTCCAGCTCGTCGTCCTGAAAATTCTGGAAGCTTAACCTTTTGTAGTTCCCTCTAGGTTTCCTTCCTGAAGGTGAGGTCGTTCTTCCTTGGTACTGACAGTTAGCAACCCTTTTAGTGTTTCCAATGAGCGCATTATAATGGTTATCTCAGACATTGAAGCAGTTGGTGTTGGTGGTGGTGACGCTGCTAGACAACGTCGTCGTTGATATGTCTTATCCATTACAAGTTTTCCTTGGTCACAAAATATGTTATGAGTATCCGAGGTATAATTTAGATTAGCAAATACAACTTCGTAAAGTCAAGCTCACATGAGGGTATAGGTTTTCTGCTATTATTACCTGCAGGCAGGTGTTACTGATACTGAGGTCAAGGAGGGTGGTATCGTTACCTCCTTGTCCTAAATTAAATGGAAATATGTTCTAATATGCATCAATGCGTAGCAATACATATTTTGCTATGTCGGTCTTTATAGTTCATCAAAGGGTTTTAATTGGTTTAGCTCAATGTTTCTAGTATATAACAAACATTGTTCAATGATCTATACATGTCGCCTCATTACAATCTATCCTTATTAAGAGTCTAATAACATACACTTATTCAATTTAGCAAGTACAACGGTTGAAACTCGTACCAAATTAAAATGACTCGCTTAAAAGGGTGAATGACCATTCCATGAGTAATTTGAACATAGAGCACAATACCCATAATAAAGATATTATTAAAATTATATATTATTCCCTGTTGAAAGAGTGGCACACTCACAGTGAATGCAAGGCTGAAAATCCTACAGTTCTACATAGACTATGAGTTTTTAAGCTAAATCTGCTTCGATTTTTAGGTATAAGAGGAACTTTACAAATCCCAAACCAAACCTTTGTTTATTGTCTAAAATGGAAACGAAAAATAAACTTGGTTCACTTCTTCTCCTATTGCTTGGTCCCTCTGCCTCAAATGCGCTCCCTTTGGGTAGTCAAATTTTTAATTTAATGTTTTTAACTCTTAGCCTACTCTTTACATATTTTGTATAAATTTTTCATAATTCTTTAGCAACTCAATAATTTGGTCAACGTAACAATAGTTCATGGACTACGCATACGACCCGATGGACTGTGATGCCATAAAAAAATCGAAGTGGAGCCAAATCTAGATTCACACCAACTATTTAAAACACTGCTTAGTTTGCAAAGTATAATAATTTTTCCATGTTAAAAACTCTCCACGTAATCTATTCCAAAAGTCTTGAACAACTATACCAAATATTAAACAATATTTATAACTTAAAAAGCCAATGATATCCCCTGAAGAGAAAGTTATGTTGGCTCCAAGACTCAAGTCAATGTTCACGAGCCAAAGATCCTCCCACCACAATACATAATTTTATTTAAAGGAAATTTGACTCCATGTCAACATGGGCCAACAAGGCTACGAGTTTCACATATTGGTGCCCCAGGCATATCGTGGATGCGAATACCCATATGGAAGGCTTTGCTAATATATAGATACCTATATATATATAGACTTGGATAATAAAGGTGCAAAAACGTAATGAATTGAATACGCTAACTCGAATTTGCTTAGGATGATGCCCAATAGTTTTTATAGCTATAAATAAAAATTACTAATAATAATTTTTTTTGAAGTATAGTATATAAAAACTACTAATTTCATTAATTTTTAATAATCTAAAATTAAACTAAATTCATTTGGCAATGGCAAACTAAATTAAAGTGACAATGGCAAACATATAACAATCAATGGTTGCAAACTCAATACAATTGAAATGGCAGACTTGTGTTAGTATCATGTGGACCACAAAACAACAATATAGACACAAAAATAATTAAATCAAGGATCAAGAAAATGGTAATGGCATCATCCAACAAACGTTCATGATCTTTCCCAGAATTGTTATTGCAAGGTCAAACATTGGAAGAGAGAACCCATTTTCTGCAGAAACATATTGGGATGGTATCTTATGGAATTCGGAATAGCTTAGTCGAAATAAACTTGGAGTTCACTGAAAGTAAATTTGAAGTTCGAAGTAGTTCATTAGAGTTGTGGAGAGCTTAAAAGGTCCAGATCATGACTTGCACAATCCTCCCATGACTCTAGGTTTTGGAGGATAATCAGTGGGCAACACCTCCACCCCTCATAGTAGGACTAGGGTCAACACCCTATCATCGAACCTCATTGAGCCTTAACTTTTCTTGGAGTTTTGTCATCACATGGTCGTTTTGGTAACGATACCATCTGCAATAAAAACACTTGTCCACACATTATAATACATGCTTCAATATATTCAAAATCCACTGTATTCAAATAACAGTTCCCTTGCATTTCTATTGTGCTGCCATCTATGATATTGATATTTGGCTATGTGTAGCCAATATATCTGTAAGTTAGCTTTACATTAAGTAGTCAAATGTAGTCATTCTTTTATTTCCATCTCATCATTCATGTTGATACATAAAGTAAAACTGTAGACATCACATTCATAACATCACTTATATTGATATTCATGTACCAACAACATTAAGCATAATAGTTTGAAATTATTCTTACGTGTAACCTTTCATAGTCATATAATAGTTTAAATGATAGTCTCAAGTATCCAGCCAAAATAAAGTAAAGATATACAAAATAAGGTTTTAAGTGCTTCAAAATCAAAATAAGTTGGGGTATTTCTAGTATATGGTCTCTATGTCTTCCCAGGAAGCCAATTCGGGACTATACTTGTCATACTGGTCCTTAACTTGGTCTAATAGGTGGTTCCTGAGTTGTTGAACCCTACGTTCCAGTATACGTAATGCTTCGACCAAAATGGTTCCCTCGTCTGATACCTGCAGTTCCTTCCATTGAAGGTTTTGAGATTTGTCAACTATGTAATGTCTTAGAGTTAGTATAGATACATGAAAACAATTATGAATTTTATGCGAGTTGGCAATGCAAGACGATAGACGACAAGTCCAACTCTTTCCAGAACTTTAAATGGCCCAATAAACCGAGGCAATAAATTTTTTCCTTTTCCAAACCGGATAGTGCTTTTGTTAGGTCTGATGCAGATAAAAACCTGATGCCCTACTTCATAATTCCTATTTATCCCTTGAGAATCAACATAGATTCTCTGTTTATCTTGTGCTTCCTTTAACCATTGCCTAATTTGTTTTACTTGCTCTTCCATCTCTTGAATTAGTTATGGTCTGACGATCACCCTCTCCTCTAACCTATCCCAACTTAGCGATGTTCTGTAAAGTATGCCATATAATGCCTCAATTGGAGGCATTCAACTGTGGTAACTGTTATTGTATTCAAATTCAACCAAGGGCAAGTAATTTTCCCCTATGTCACCTGGTTCAGATTCGAATTCGAGTTTGACGACCTTGAAGTTCAATAAAAATTTGATAGCAAAAATGTTTGGAATAAAATTCGGCATTAAATTTGACATGCTAAAAAATTAAAAAATATATAATAATTTTTTTCTAAATATTATTAAATCAATTTAAAATCTTAATAGATGTTAATTATGATCAACATCACTAATATATGTAAGTTGATACAATTTTAATTCTATTCAAATTTAAGTTCAAAATTAAAATTAAAATAAAAAAACAAATATTAAATATTTCACACCAAGGAAAAAGTTATAAAAGAAGCTAAACCCAGTTCTCTTTTGCGTTACATTATTTCCCTAAGCATTCCCTTTCATTAAAATCAAAATCAAAATAAAAAACATATATTAAATATTTCATAGCAAGGAAAAGTTTAAAGGAGAAGCTAGAACACTTTGCATTTCCATTACATTATTTCCCAACCACTTCCTGTTATTTGCATCACATCTTTTATATATATATATATATTATAATAATTAATAATAATTAATAATAATAATAATATAAATTAAGAATATGGATAAAAATATTCAATGGTTGTATTTCAATTTTTAACTATCCATTTGAATTTTAATTTATTAAATATGAGAAAAAGTCAAATATTCTAAAATGTTTTTCTTTTCAAAATTATTTGAAAAAAATGTGATATCCTTTGTACTTCAAGAGATATAAATCAAATCTCTTTCTGGAAAAGATGTATTATTTATTTATTGTGCTAAACGAATCCGTAAAGCTAATTGCCAAGTTCGTGTAAACCTTTGCAAATTGCGAGTCCAACTCTAACTTCCATTAAAATTCCAATCTCTTTGAAAGTTTTGTATTTCATTTCATTTGTTTTTGCAGGGATGAAACCAAATTTCGATAATGATGGAGTGATTTGCTACTATTCATAACTACTATAACCTTCATGTAGGCCTGCATAATTTGAGAGTCGACAGTGAGTAGTGACTCATGGACAATAGAGTCTACATGAGGGAAAGGAAAAAATTACACTCCTGCGTTGCATCCTCGGGTGTAATGAAAATTGTGGGCCCCTAATAGGACCACATGCATTATGGAAAACCATGGGAAATTGAAAAAAACCACGTGCCTAATATTACCGCCTTTCTTGAATTTCAGTGCCTCCTCAGAATTTGATGACCGCCGACTCCAAATTCATCGAATTTATTTGCCATGAAATTGAGTTTGATTTCGAAATGAAATTCATTTTTGAGTTCGGCGAATTTGTGCCGAATTAATTCGGCTCTCCTTAAAATTCAATTGAATTGTGGTCACTGTTATTGTATGCAAATTCAACCAAGGGCAAGTACTTTTCCCATTGTGTTTGTTGGTCCATAACATACATTCTCAGCATATCTTCTATTGCTTGGTTCACTCTTTTTGTCTGTTCACTAGTCTCAAGGTGATACGCTGTACTTAAAAATTAGTTGAGTTCCTAAGGTTAAATACATACAAGTTCAGAAGCTTGAAGCGAACCATGTATCCTTATCTAATATGACATTTTTAGGGACTCCATGAAATTTGATGATTTCATTTATGAATACTCGAGCTATGTCAACAACCTCATAAGTATCTTTTATAGGAATAAAGTGAGCACTTTTCATTAGTTTATCTACCATGACAAGAATTACATTGTGCTTTTGTGGAATAAAGGGTATCCCGACGCTAAAATCCTTAGAAATCACCTCCCATTTGGTCATAGGAATGTCGTGAGGTTGCAAGAGACCTGCTGGGTGACGATGGTCAACCTTCATTTGCTGACATTCAAGACATTTTCCAACGAATTGGACAATATCGCGCTTCATGCCTGCCCAAAAGAAAAGTTTCTTTGTGTCAGCATACATTTTCTTTACACCAGGATGTACACAATACAGTGCTTTGTGGGCTTCCTTAAGGATGGTGTTTCGAATATCCCCACTATCAGGGATATACATCCTTCCATGGAATCGTAACAGTCCATCATCCTCTAGTTCATACCCCTCAAACTTAGGTTCTTTTACATCTTTACTATCAAGCCCAGATCTTACTTTTAAATACTAGTTATCTTCCAGGAGATCTTCTAGCACTTGCTCCTTCAAGCCTACCTTGATGGGTATAAGGGAAAAGATCCTTGGTCTTCTACTTAGAGCATCTGCCACTACATTTTCCTTCCCTTTAATGTACGAAATTCCAAATTTATACTCACTTATTTGATTCTAGCGCTATTGATAGTTTCCTTTCTTCATATGCATTAGATAAATGTGGGTTGACAACTGTTGATTTTTTGTAGTATCGGATGTGCTCTAAGTCTCAAATTTTGCAGGGAGGCTTACACACATGTATTCCACAATACCCAGCAATCATTTTGGGAAATTCCACCCAGAGACAGTTTTATTAAAATAATTAATTATTTTTAATGAGTGCCTAAGTCTAAACTTAAGAAATTAAAATTAAAGGGTATTAATCTAACTCTGGGTGAAACTTCTAGAGGAAGACAAAGATCAAGTCAATATGATCTGAGCCATTGATTAGAATCTAATTTGGGTCGTTGAATACTCAACTAGAGGATTATAAGAAGGACTTCGATGGGCATTTGGAAAACACACCAAGCAGATATTGAGTTACCCGAGTAAAATCGATTTCCTCACTGGTCGTAGTTTGACAAGAGGAAATTGATTCAAAGGGAGAGTTGCAGGTGAGGAGGAGAGAGGGTATTAGCAACAGTCGAGAGGTAGGAGTAGAAGAAGCAAAGCAGAGAAGAGACAACACAGAAGCTATGACGCAGAGGGACAATGCAGAAGCTAAGACGTTGGGACTGCGTAGTCCTTACGCAGAAGTTGACGCAGTGAGTGACGGAGGGGACAATAGGTCCTCTCCCAAATAAGGAACTCGCCAAGGAGTGTGAGAACGCTGTTTGTAAAATTCTTACAAAGATATCTTTTCTATTCTGCTAGTTGCATGTTGTACATGAGATTTTTGCTGAAGATTAATAAAGAAACCTTCATCTGCGGCATCGGTTTTCACACACCGGGTTTTTCCGGGGACAATTGTCCAAAAATAACTGTCATTGTGATTATCCTTGTGCTAGTATTTTTCTTTGCAGTATTTTATTTGTGAAGGCTGTAGTAGAATTTATTTCGATATTTGCCAGAGAAACACTGTGAATAACTTATTTATGAATTAATAAGTAGAAGAAATAATATCAGTCACTGCAGTTGGATTTCTATTTTGAAATTTTCACATGGTATTAGAGTTGAGATAAGTGCAGACCAAAAGAGCTAAGCATTGGAGAGAAGAAGGGAGTTTGAAATTACTGCATAGGCAGAAAATCGAAACCCCAAAGGAATTCTGCAGGCCAGTTCTGGAGTAGCAATTTTTTCATAAGAAAATCCCTCTCTGAGTGAATTAATAGAGAAGATGATTTCCAGGTTGAAATCGCTACTAACCGAGGGAGTAGCTTAGAAGCTTCAGCGTAGAGTAGTATTTAGGTAAAGTCGCAGTCTTCTTTGTAGCAGTGGCTGGGGGCAGAAAAAGTGTCAGAGATTGATAGCACTAAGAAGGATGGGAAATCAAGATGTCTCCAAATTATCTTCTAGATTAGAAGAAGAATTTGCATGTTTGTCATGTTCATCATCAACAGATGTTTGATACATTGATAGCGGGGCTTCAGCTCATATGACTGGAGTACGAGAATGTTTCTCGAGCTATCAAGAAGAACAAATGGACTTCCAGATTACTATGGGAAACAAAACGATGTGTACTCCATTAAGGAGAGACGCCATAGCATTTTAGACGGAAGCGGGAACCAACGTCTGAGTCACTAATGTTCTGCATGTGCCCGAGTTAGGAATGAATCTAATTTCAGTGTCCTAGTTACAGGACAAGGGATACAATGTATACTTCATTGGAACGAAAGTATATGTCAAACATCCAAGCTAGAAGAAGGAGAGACAAATTGGAGCTCGAAGCAACAAACTGTATAGATTGCAGCTCGAGTCTCCAATGGCACAGATAGGCAAAAATCTTAATGGTGAAAAGGAAGTGAATGAGCTATGGCACAGGCGAATGGGACACTTACACCACAGAGCACTAAGGATGCTCAAAGAGACTGTGACAGGAGTTCCAATCCTTAGTACTGAGCATGATGATATATGTAGAGGATGCGTACTAGGGAAGTATGCTAAAGTAGCTTTTCCCAGGAGTAAAACAAAGCGGAAGGTGTATTGGGATTGATACACTCAGATATCTATGGTCCACTGTCCATAAGAGCTTTCAGTGGTGGTGAATACTTCGCCACCTTTATTGATGATCACATTAGAAAAACATGGATCTATTTCTTAAAGACCAAGGATGAGGTCTTCGATCGGTTCAGAGAGTTGAAGGCTCTCGTTGAGAACATGACAAGGAAAAAGATAAAGGTATTGCATTCATATAATGGTGGAGAATATACGGACAAAGACTTCACATATTTTTGCGTAGAGGGCATCAAAAGAGAATGGACATATCCCTATAATCTAGAGCAGAATGGAGTTGCAGAACGTAAGAATAGAACTATTGTTGGAGCGGAAAAGGCTATGTTGTATGATCAAGATCTGCCTTAGTTCTTATGGGCAGAAGCTTGCAACACGACAGTGTATATCTAGAATAGAATTCCTCACAGAGCATTGGGGAAGAAAACGGCCGAAGGAGTCTTCACTGGGAAGAAGCCAGAAGTCAGTCATCTCAAGATATTTGGAAGTGTGGCATATTGTCACATTCCAGCCGAGAAGTGCAGTAAACTTGATCAGACTGCAGAAAAGGGGTACCTCGTAGGATATAGCGAGACCTCAAAGGCATATAGAGTCTACATTCCTAGCAATAGGAAGATTGTAGTGAGACGGGATGCGAAGTTCACGGAGGATAGAGCTTTCAAGAAATCTCAAGAGATGCCAGCAGAAGGTCAGTCAGTAGATGTTCTGTTATTCCAGTAGCAGTAGGGGTAGCAAGGATGACAGGCAGGAGGTCAAACACCTGGATCGAGTACAGTGACCAGTACCAGTATTTCCTTAGAGGAAGGAAATCCAGATAGTTCTCAGCAGATGGAACGACAGGATCTGGAGGAGGAGTTGATTGAGCCTCCCACCACTAGTGGCAGAACCAGCAGGGAAGTACGACAGACATTGAGGGACGCAGAGGAGTTTGTTGGAGCTCCTAGAACCGAGAAGAGGCAGCGTAGACAACTTGACAGTTACCAGGCCTTGGTAGAACAGGTTGAAGAACCCTCTAGCTTTCAGGAAGCCATCCAACACCAAGTTTGGGTGGATGCCATGGTAGAAGAGTATAGTTCTATCATGACGAATGATGTTTGGGAAGTAGTACCTAGACTAGAGGATAGATTAGTTGTAGGATCAAGGTGGATCTACAAGATCAAGTATGTTGCAGATGGCAGTATAGAGAAGTACAAAGCTAGGTTCGTGGCAAAGGGGTACACACAGAAAGAAGGAATAGACTATGAAGAGACCTTCGCCCTAGTAGCCCGATATACCTCTATCAGATCCGTTATATCCCTAGCAACTCAAATGGGATGGGAGATTCACCAGATGGATGTCAAGACAACATTCTTGAATGGGGTGATAGAAGAAGAGGTGTATATAGAACAACCTGAAGGTTTCGAAACTCATGAAAAGAGAACTCATGTATGCAAATTAAAGAAAGCCTTGTATGGGCTCAAGCATACACCTGAAGCATGGTATGGTCAGATTGATAGTTACTTGCAACAATCAGGATTCATCAAGAGTGAGGTTGATCGCAATCTCTACTATTTAATGGTAGAGAATGAGCCACTTATTCTAGTATTATATGTGGATGACTTGTTTTTAACAAGGTCATCTAGGCTCATACAGGATTGCAAGAAGAATCTTGAAGCAGAATTCGACATGAAGGATATGTGGTTGATGCATTATTTTCTAGTATTGGAAGTTTGGCAGAAGAATGGGAACATCTTCCTTGGTCAAAGAAGATATGCTATAGAGATTTTGAAGAGATTCAGAATGTAGGATTGTCGACCCATGGCTACACCCATGATCACCAACTGGAAGAAAATAGATGCATTAGGAGACAAGGAGGTGGACCCCACCTTGTACAGACAACTCATTAGGCCGCTCATGTATCTGGTCAACACTATGCTAGACATTTGCTTCACTATCAATACCTTTAGTCAGTTCATGGTGTAACCGAAAAGGTTGCATTGGGCAGCAGCTAGGCACATTCTTAGGTATGTGCGTGGAACTGTTGGATATGGGTTGAAATACTCCCAAGGAGATGACGTCAGATTGGATGGATTCATAGATGCAGCTTGGGCAAGTAGTTCAGTAGACCGGAAAAGTACCTCTAGGTATTGCTCTAGTGTTGGATCAAGAATGATCTCTTAGTGCAGTAGTAAACAAAAGTCGGTAACTCTGAGCTCAGCAGAAGCTGAATATATGGCAGCAAACACAACTACGTGCGAAGCTATATGGCTTAGAAAACTGCTTATGAGTTTGTTAAGAAAAAGGATGGAAGCGACGATGATTTACTGCGATAATCAAAGTTGTATCAAACTCTCTGGGAATCCAGTATTTCATGATCGATCGAAACATATTGATATCAAATGTCACTTTATCAGAGATTGTGTTCAGCGTGGGGCAATACAACAGCATTATGTACCCATTGGAGATCAGGTAGCAGAGGTACTCACAAAGGCTTTAGGAAGAGCTAAGTTCATTCAGTTCAGAGAGTAGATGGATATGGTAGAGAATCCGTTTCAGTAGCAGAAGCAGGTGATTTCTCAGTTACAGTGACAGGAAATGAGAGGGAGTCGAAGTACAGATGCAGTTTTGGCAGTGGAAGGGTCAACAATAGTACAGATGCAACATTTGCGCAGTAGTTGGTGGGCAGTGATGTTAGACATCATCGACGCAAAGGGAGATGTTACAGACAGGTTGATGCTTCGACATGTTGCATTGCTAGAGCACATTCCTCGCTAAGAGGGAGTGTTGATTTCTTGTAGCATCGGATGTGCTCTGAGTCTCAAATTTTGCAGGGAGGCCTAGACACATGTATTTTACAATACCCAGAAATAGTTTTGGGAAATTCCACCCTGAGACAATTTTATTAAAATAATTATTTATTTTTAATGAGTGCCTATGTCTAAACTTAGGAAATTAAAATAAATAAAAAATCTAACTGTGGGTGAAACTTCTAGAAGAAGATGAAGATCGAGTCAATATGATATGAGCCATTGATTAGAATCTAATCTGGGCCATTGAATACTCAACTGGAGGATTATAAGAAGGGCTTCAATGGGAATTTGGAAAACACACTAAGCTGATACTTAGTTACCTGAGTAAAATCAATTTCCTCGCCGGTCAAATTTCGGCAAGAGGAAATCGATTCAGAGGGAGAGTTGCAGGTGAGGAGGAGAGAGGGTATTAGTAGCAGTCAGTGTCACATGGTTCAGGTTCGAGTTGGGTTTCGATAATGATTAGGTTTGGTTTGAGTTCGAATTTTTTGATGACGTTTGGATGAGGTTCACCAGTAGGTTCCTCTCTCTCTCTCTCTCTATATATATATATAACGAATTATAGGATAAAATAGTAAGAGATTAACATCAGTAAACATCAAAATTGTTATCAAGGACATAGAAATTACAAGGATAAATTCCAAGCTTGAGTTGAGACATGAGGTTATGAGTTTTGATCTATGAACTTGGTCAATGGCTATGAGGTTCGATGAGGATTTCCGAACCCAATGTTATAAAAACTGGAACCGGTGACTGGACTGGTCCACCTACTGAATCGGGTTTCGAACCAGAACCGGTCGAATCGGGACTGGTCAGGTCTAAACGAACTGGTTTGAAAAAAATACATTAAATAATTATTTTTTAATGAAAAAAATTATTTTTAAGGTTTAAAACCATGATTCCAAGCCAATAGAAACAAAATATGCAAGGTTTGCTCATATATATACCATGTAAAGGTGAATATATCAAAGTGGCATCGAGTGCAATACATATCCGCAACAAAATACATAATCAATGAGGCTCTAAATGGCCTTTAGAGTCCGAAAACAATGCTCTAAGCTATGGAGCCATTGAACTACTACAAGTCTACATATCAGTGATCAACATCATGATCAAACTCATCACCACTACTAGACAAGAGATCATCAACATGAGCTACATAAATAATATGCCTCCCAATTTGAGGACTCCTAAAACTCCTCTACAACTTTAGTAGTAGTAGCAAAATTAGACATCGAAACTACAAATCACTGATTAACATGGTCACTCATGAAACTCATCATTGATTCAACACTACTAGAAATACATAAACATCATCAACAAGAGATACATGAACATCATCTAGCTCAAAGTCTTTAGACTTGGATTGCTCAACCTTATAACATGATAGAAATTGAAAAGGTTTAACATGCCTAACCAATGATTTTGGTTTGAGTGAAGGGTTCATCTCCTCAACCTTATAATGTGGTAGAAAAAGATTAGCATGCCTAACCAGTTGTTTTCCTTTGAGTGAAGGGTGCATTTTTGTTAAGGCCATGGTAGAGGAGTTCAACAATTAGTACCACCAAGAGTTCAACAATCAGTACCACCAACATCAACAAAGTTCAACAATCAATGCCACCACGATCAAGGTTCTTAAAGGGCTTGTTAAATTTGGACAACTAGGTCCAAACTCCATGTTCTGATGCTCAGATTAAGAGGCTAATATTTTTGTTGGATTCCTCTTTCTGAGAGGTGTAAAATCCATATAAAATAAGTCTTAATCCGATGAGTAGAACTTATATTTTGAATTTATTATTCTTAATAAATTATATGT
>APFE031436835.1:26986-46952 GCA_000404065.3 Pinus taeda | reverse complement strand
TTTTGCTACTGCATTGACTTTTAGCTTGCTGCCCCTGCGTTGACTTTTCAGGACAGCATTGACTTTTATAGAATTGACTTGGGTTGACTCATCTACTGGTTGGAGGGTTGTTGTGACACATGCTGGGCTGACTGACCAAAGGAGACTTTGCTGGTTGAAGCATCCTGTTGACCGCCGAAACGATCACACACATTTTTACTATTTCTGATTTGTCTTCTGTAAGATCTGCTTATATGTTCTATCTGCATTTTGCTTATCTACTTGTATGATTGCTGTGAGAAAAGTGAAATTGCTCTTAGCATAGAACATCTACAAAACTTTACAGGGCTTCATGCTCTTGATCAAATGCCAATCTCGTACCCTCACACATGATAGAATCAAATGGAAACATTGCAAACCCCCAAACCATGAAATCCTGAAAACCATTAACTCTGCTGAATTTTGAGTGAAATCTAAAATTCTAGTTTCTCCATATGAAATCCAATGAAGTCAAAACCACTGTCAAACATCCTGAGTCATTTCATGGTAATGTTAAATTTTAAGTAAAAGATTTCCTTTAATTTTCATTTTCATCCTTTTTCCTTAAGAATTTAACATTACCATTAATTGCCAACATTTTTAGGGTTGAGATGTGTCAGGAAAATGAGAGGGTAGGCATGTTTTTCTTGGAGGGACTATTTTTGGAGGAAAACAACCCCAAATTTCCCTCAAAACAACTTCAAAACTCATAAAAATGCATTTTTTGGGTTTATAGTTGCCTTGCTAATAAACCCGCTGGTTTGTCCTCTTTTTTTGGCGGAATGGAGGTCAAACCGGGTTTTTCTGCCGGTTTGACCCGGTGGGCTAGCTAACTAGCCGATTTTTAAAACACTAGCAGAATCTCAATTTTTTTTAAGGTTCGCCAAAATTTGAACCTCAAGGTTAAAGTTTGATGAACCTTGTGACATAGGCAACAGTCGAGAGGTAGGAGCAGAAGAAGCAGAGCAAAGAAGAGACAACGTAGATGATGTGACGCGGAGGGACAACTCAAAAGTTGAGACACTGGGACTGTGTATACCCTACGCAAAAGTTGACGCAGTGAAGGATAGAGGGGACAACATGTCCTCTCCCAGATCAGAGTCTCGCCAAGGAATGTGAGAAAGTTGTATGTAAAATTCTCACAAAGATATCTTTAATATTCTGCTAGTTGCATCTTGTACATGAGATTTTTGCTGAAGATTAATAAAGAAACACCCATCTGCTGCACCGGTTTTCTCACACTAGGTTTTTCGGGGACGATTGTCCAAAAATAACTGTCATTGTGATTATCCTTTTGCTAGTCTTTTTCTTTGCAGTATTTTATTTGTGAAGGTTGCAGTAGAATTTATTTTGATATTTGCCGAAGAAACACAGTGAATAACTTATTTCTGAATTAATAAGTAGAAGAAATAATATCAATCACTGTAGTTGGATTTCTATTTTGAAATTTTCACAACAACAAGCGAGCTAAACGATTTTAGACAGGTAGAAATGGCTTCGGGGGAATTTTAGTCTGTTGAATCAAGTGTTGAGGAGTGCAATTTGATTTAGGGGTATGTGTGACTAAGTTAAAAGTATATGTCACAGCCCTAGGAACTTATGACCTCGTCATATGGATGGATTGGTTGGAAGCTCATCAATCTTGTGTGGACTATAATGGAAAAATAATTCTCTACATAAATGATGAAGGAGAGACGATCCAAATCCAGGGTATTAAGAGAAAGGTATCTTTACGCTTTATCTCAGCAATGCAAATGAAGCATTGCCTAAGAAAAGGTTTCCAGGTATATGCAGTAAAGGAAGTAAGCAAGGAGAAAGGACCATCCCTAGGGCAATATCCTGTGTTGTTCGAATTTTTAGATGTTTTTCCAAAATAATTGCCGGGATTACCTCTTGAGGGGGAGCTTGATCTCACAATAGAACTAAAATAGATCACATAACCTATCTCTAAAATACCCTACAAAATGATGGCTCCGGAACTTCAAGAGTTACAAATTCAACTGAAGGAACTATTAGATATATGACACATCCAACCCAGTATTTCACATTGGGGAGCACCCGTAATTTTTGTCAAGAAGAAGGATGGTTCCTTGTAGCTATGCATAGACTATTGAGACTTGAATTTGGCTACAAGAAAAAATAGATATCCAATGCCTTGAATTGATGATCTCTTTGATCAAATGAAAGGAGCTTCTGTCTTTTCAAAAATCGATCTACGATTGGGTTATCATCAATTAAGAATCAGTGGCAGTGATTGCATTCCGAACACGCTTTCGGCATTACGAGTTCACGGTGGTACCATTTGGGTCGACCAATGCACCAACAATATTCATGACTCTTATGAATAATGTTTTCCACAAGTATCTCAACCACTTTCTACAAGTCTTCTTGGATGATATTCTCATCTACTCCAAAAATGAGGAGCATGAAGAACATTTGTGGATAATATTATCTTGTCTCAGGGAGTACCAGTTATACGAAAAGTTATCCAAGTGTTCCTTCTTTCAGAAGGAGATTCATTACCTAGGTCATATAATATCTAGTGAAGGGATCTCAATAGATCTTGAGAAGGTAAAAGCAATTATGGATTGGCTGATATTGAAAAATGCGCATGAAGTACATAGGTTTATGGGCTTAGCTGGATACTATCGAAGGTTTGTATAAGGGTTCTCCAAAATTACAAACTCAAAGCCTATCACAACCCTCTAACGCAAAGGAGTTAGGGACGAGTGGACCGAGGAATGTCACATCGCATTCACTGAGCTTAAAAGATTGTTGACCAGTGCACCAATCTTGCTAGTGCCTGACATGGACAAAGACTTTATTATATGTACCAATGCATCCAAGCAAGGATTAGATGCAGTATTTATGCAAGACAAAGGAGTAATAATGTATGCCTCAAGGAAGTTAAAGCCCCACATGAATTAGAATTGGCCGCGGTAGTGCTAGTGTTGAAGATATGGAGACACTATTGTTTTGATTTCCCTATGGGAAATTTCTCTGCTCCCTCCTGGCAACTCGCATTGTCCTTTTGCTTTGGAAACTAGATTGTGTAGCTCTACATTGGGAATCTTTTGGCTGGAATTACCCCTGCATACTGCAACTGGGCAATTTGCACTGCCTGTGTCATTGCAACTGTCTCTCATGTACTGACTGCAACTAGCTCTGCTGACACTGCGTCTTGCTACTGTGATACTGTGGGCTCCTTAAGCAAAGGTGATGGTCCCGCTACAATAATCTAGAACTGGTCTGACTGATCTCCTTGTTGCAGTTGCGTTGGACCCTAGCAATCTTGATATGCAAGAGAATCTAACTCCACCTCCTCCTGGATTTGGTGCTTCACTATCTCCTTTTGAGCCTTGTCCCTTACTCGGACCTTTCTTCACTTTGCATCTTGCACTTCCTCCAGCACTTGTCTTCGATGACTAGAAGTCGATTTGCTGCCCAAATCTGCATTCTGGCTAACTCGCACGACCTCCTCTGGCAATCTTGTATGACCATTTCTGCAAAGCTGCAAAATTTGCGAAACTTTAATAATTTGGAGACTGAAACTAGAAATATTCTTCTCTTCCTTGCTCGACTTTCTTTGCTACTCGTATTCCCTCTGGAAATTCCCAAATCTTCTATTGCTTGCCTCCATATGTCTCTTCTTCGACAATCACTTTGCCTGCTACCTCAAGTGGGCAACTCGCTCAACCTGCCTGAAGTCCTCCAGAATCTGGCACAGGATTTGTTGCTCTTGAAGCTTGCACTTGTTGACTGGCAAAATTGCTACGAATTTTTGCAACTTGATATCTCAGATCTCCTCCTGGAACTAGATTTGGAAACCCTCTAAGAATTTCTGGAAATTCCTCTTCCTCTGTGTGCTTTTCTCTTCCACTCAGCACTAATCTACTACCTCAAACACTGCTGCAAACCAACTGTGCCCAGATCTGCTCATAGGAACTACTTCTTGGCAACACCACTGCCTCTTGGAACTGTTGTTGAGCTTGTCCAAACTTTTCCTACCCCTGCAACTAGAAATCGAACCCTTGCCCAATAATTCGCACTGGCTGGCTGGACCTTTGCGTAAACCTGGAAATTGTGTTGCAGAACTCTCTCTGAACCTGCACGAATTTCTTCATCGCTTCTGATTTGTCTTCAACTCTGCTCTGATACCATGTGAAATTTCCTTGAATTTCAAACACGGGAATTTTATTATTCCAACTGATTAATTATGCAGTTTATTTGCCACAACAAACAACAAATAAATTATACTGCAATTCTTCCCAAATAAAAAATGTTGCGGAAAATAAAATGCTGAATCTGAGAAATATAGAGCGCGCACACAATAAAATTGACATAGTTATGTTGGACAATTGTCCCTGGAAAAACCCAATGTGGGAAAATTGGTGCAATAGATGAGGGTTTTATTATTCTTATGCAACAGTGAAATTTCTTAGTATAATTTGGATGCCAAACTGGGTATCCTCAACAAATAATCTAGCCAAAATTAATAGAGAGAATTTTCTCTCTCTCCATGAGCAATCTCGGCACAACTTGCTTCAGAAAAACTAGCCATCCAAACCCTTGTGCAGGCCCTCACACGCGTGGCCTGAAACTACCTCTGATCAAGCCATCCTGCCTACTACTGTTGTTGGAAGTGACTCCCCGGCCCTCTGGAAAATTATCCTGGCCTTTGGAACCTGATTCGACCTCCTTCTCAGCTAAATCGAACTGCTCACTGAAGCTGCTTGTGCAACCCCTCAGTGGAATTACTCTGCCTCTTGCTGCTGCCTCCTGAAACTGGAAACTTCCTTTAGAATTACTTCTACTCCTCCCTCTCAGCCTCTGTGTCCCTTTTGGCCCGAACTTCTCTCCTTGCTGAATCACTGCAATTGGATAGCTCGATCTGCCAAGGAAACTCGCTCTCCTCATGTGTCTTCTCCATCCCAATCGAGTTTCTCTTATAATCTCTCGTTGGTGAAACAATGACCATGGTTAGATCCTCATAAATGGCTAAGATCATTCAACTCGATCTGTGTGAGTTTCTAGAGAAATCTCACCATTCTCAATTAATTGTGGTTAATTAATCACTTTTTGTTAATTTTAGGTATATGTTTTATGCTTAAAGCAATTTATTTCAATTTTCACAATTAGCTCAGTATCTTTTCCAGATTAGCAATCACATCAACATTAAAGTAAACTGCAGATAGAACATAAACATACATCGCAGAAGACAAGCCAAGACAAGAGGACACAAGATGCGGCGCTAGCCAAGGACAAATCCCAATGTGAGGAAGCCCTTGATCAATTCTTCTTATATGTTCTTCAATAGTTCAACAGAGGGGGGGAGAGTACATTTACAACAGAAGTCAACACTTTGACTTATCTAGATAAGAGCATAGATTCTTAAAGGCATGATTCTTTCTACATACCTGGGATACGAATATGGTATATTGGAGTAAATCCCCACTCCACAAATGCTTGGTTGATGGCAATGAAAACTGCAGGTTTCCGCTTGTTTGCTTGATGAAAAATGGTCACAGTATCCTTTAATCCTTAAGAGCTCAATCCTTTTGGTGACTTTTGCAAAATGAGAGTAAAAGAATCCAAAAAAACTGTTTTAAAGTGAGTTAGATAGTGATGGGGCAATAAATTGGATCATCTCACGTTAACTACCTAAATCATCGTGATAATTTCAAAACCTGGAAATTATCATGATAAACTAAGGCATTAATATCACCACTTGGTTTTTTAGATGATTTATTGCGATAATGGTGATAATATCATGATAAGTGTGACACTAAAAACTAACAGTTAGCTCCAGATTCTTCTTTGAAGCTTCGTCAAATTTGAGCTTATAGAATCTTTGGGAATCATGTATTCATTAGTGTTCGATCTTCTTTGGTTTACCATTGGTTCTTATTGTTTTGGGATTGACTTGGAAGTTAGCTAGGACTATTTCTTTATTTGAGTCTTTATTAATTTGGCATGTTTTTTTAGAAGTAGGAGCTTCATCTCCTAAGATAACAATTTTTTCATGAATGCCAAATTCCGTGGTAAGGGAAGTTGTTAAAGTCATCTAGACTCTAGAGATATGTTACAACTCTAGATATCAGTTCCCCATTTCCTAGAACAAGTCTTTAACTTTGATTAGATCATTTAGATATCTGTGCTTGCCTCAAAAGTCTGGCAGGCTGAATTCTGATGTTTTTGGTGATGGCACAGTAAAGAAAAATATGTGGAACTGTTTCTTCACTCTGTACTGAGGGGCCACCTGTTTGGTCCCTAAGTCCGTTTTCATTTTTCCTATATCATCCACTCAATATTCTTTTTAAAACGAATAAAGCAGCTTGAATATAGTTTTTTCTTATCCTTTTACTCCCGCTTCTTCTCATGAACTAGTTTACAATCTGCAGGAAATGCTGGAGTTAGAAGCACAACGTGAGCGTGTCAAAATGAATGCTGCAAGTATGTGTTTATGCTTCTTTTAGGATATTCGTGGCACCTAATATTCATATATAGTAATTAATATTTTCTTTGGAGTATTATCTACTTTGATGATTAATGATAGTCCATTGAATAAGTTACCATTTTTTGGTACCCGGTTTCTTTCTCATGTTTGTTAATCATGGTAAAAAGAAAGATTAACAGGACTGCATTTTATTGCTAATTTTTATACGTGATCTGATTTCATTTTCCTAGCAATTTATTTTATACCCAGAAAATATTTCACCCAGTGAAATGTTTCTATGAAAACTACTGAAAATAAATACACTGGTATTTTAAATTTTAAATAATTTTGCAGTGGAAAATAAATGGGAACCCATTCACATAACACAACTGAAAAAATATGCCTGTCAAATTTTCCTCCACTTTATATTACTCTGGAAAATTAGGGCCTCTATTAACAAGGAATTCTACCCACGGAGAAGACACAGAAATTACAGCTATAGTTTGTGCCACTGTCTGCTCTTTTCTGCTCAGAAAAAACATGCCACTATCAGACTTCCAAATCTCAAATTTCGTGCCATTGACAGTACTCTGCCCATCGAAATTTGTACTTCAGACTAGCAGACTCTGCCTTGAAATGCATGCTACAGACCTTTGTTTTCTCCTTGTTTTTTGGGCCTGTGCTTGCCCCTAAAAATATGCTTAGCCTTCTGTATTTTGGGGCCTATCAGACCTCTGAAAAATACGCAGGAGCTCCTCAAACTCAGCGCTAGAACTCACTTCTATACCTTGGTTCGCATGCTTATTTCCAGCCTAAAACTTCAGCCAGTTTTCCTTGGGACGCATGCTTCTCTTCAAGCCTTGAAACTTTCGCTTTTTCTCCTTCTCTTTGCTGTGTGTTCTCTCCTTCAGCATAAGCTATCTCAGCCTCCTTGCCTTCTGCTCTCCTCCTTGCTCTTCTCCAACACTTGCACATGAAGAAAGAATGCTCTCCTTGCCTTTTTCCTCCTTTTTAGTCTCATAATTGTTAAAATTGGCAACTAGGGCCAAATTCTACTTTGGACAGCTCATTTGATGGAGATAACTATTGCATAGAATTTCTCCTTTCGAGAGGACCAAAATTGACCCCGTGAAGGGGATAGGTACTGTCACTCTTCACTTGAATCAAGGTCAAACCATACATCTACAAGAAGTATTGTATGTGCCCAATTTGAAGAAGAACTTGGTGTCTATTTCTGCGATGGAAGATAAAGGCTTCAAGGTAGCGTTCATTGATGGAAAGGTACGTATTTGGCATAGAAACCCTAAAGATGCATTTACCCTTGGATTTAGGGTTGATGGTTTCTATCAAGTTAGTGGAAGTCCTTTGGGAGTTTTGGCGAGTGATACTTCTCCTCAATGTGAATTATGGCACCGAAGATTTGCCCGAGTTTAACATGAACCATGAACATGTTTGTCAGGCTTGTGCAAGGGGAGCATTCCCTTCTAGTGAAAGCAAGACAACTGATATTCTTCAATTGGTACATTCTAACCTATCTGGTACCTTGCCCGTAACCTCATTGGGAGGATACATATACCATGCAATCTTTGTGGATGACTACTTATGCAAAACATGGATCTATTTCTTGAAGAGGAAGGATGAAGTGTTCAAATGGTTCCGCTCTTTTAAGGCATTGGTGGAAAAGCAAATAGGGAAGAAGATCAAGACGTTGAGGATTGATAATGGAACCAAATATGAATCAAATGAATTCAATGACTTTTGCAGAGAGTCTAGCATTAAGAGGGAGACAATTGTTCCATACACTCCTGAGCAGAATGGTGTTGTTGAAAGGAAGAATCGAACAATCATGGAAGCCACCTGTGCCATGATCTATGATCAAGGTCTACCAAAGTTCTTATGGGGAGAAGCTGCCAACACTGTCGTATATGTTCGAAATAGGAGCCCGCATCAAGACTTGGATTTCAAGACACCCGAGGGAAGTTTTCACTAGTAAGAAACCTGATGTTTGTCATTTTAGAATATTTGGTTGTCCAACATACTTTCATGTGCCTAAAGAGAAAATGAATAAATTGGAAGCTTCCGGAAAGAAAGGTATATTCGTCGGTTAGAGTGAAAATTCAAAAGCATATATAATCTGTGAATTAGGTCAAAGAGATGTGGAAGTAAGCTTTGATATTACCTTTGATGAAGACACTACCCTTGGGAAAGCCAAAGATCTCCCTATCTCAAGGAAGGACGATTATAATGCTGCCGAAAAACAAGATGAACCTTCGATGGATGAGTCTATGCCCGATATTGATGGTTTGATGGATCCTATTGATCCACCTCATGGTGATCCGTCTACCTCAAGGAAAATACCATTGTGGCTTAAAGATACTCTCGAAGATGCTGAAAGACATACTGCTCCAAGAGAAACATGTCGCGAAATTAAGAAGCCGAACATGTATTAAGGGTATTTGGCTACTATGAGTACTATCGTTCAAGCTGAACCATGCACGTTCGAAGAAGCCGTAAAACACCAAGTATGGAAGGATGCGATGAATGAGGAATATGAATCTATCATGAATAATGATGTATGGGACGTCGTGCCCAGACCTAAGGACAAATCCGTGGTCACCTTAAAATGGCTTTACAAAATTAAACATGGAGTTGATGGAAGTGATGAAAAATACAAGGCCAGGTTCGTTGGACGTGGCTTCTCTCAAAAGGAAGGAGTGGACTACGATGAAATATTTGCGTTGGTTGTCCGATATACCACCATCCGATCCATTATGCTCTCACTGCCAACCAAGGATGGATCCTACATCAAATAGACATCAAAACTGCTTTCTTGCATGGCTCACTTAAGGAGGAAGTCTACTTGGAACAACCTCAGGGGTTTGAAGTACAAGATAGAAGGACACATGCCTGCTGACTGAAGAAATCCATGTATGGGTTGAAGCAAGCCCTTAGGGTTTGGCATGAAAGGATTGACAATTATCTTATGAAGTTGGGATTAACAAGGAGCTATGCTGATCCAAACCTATACTTCAAGGTTGAAAAGGACATGCCTCTTATTTTGGTCCTTTATGTTGATGATCTCTTTCTGACTGGTGTAGACCCTCTCATTTATAAATGCAAGAGTGAGTTGACTTCCGAGTTCGAGATGAAGGACCTAGGATTGATGCATTACTTCCTAGGCTCGGAGGTCTGGCAAAAGCCAGTAGAGATTTTCCTTTATCAAGTAAAATACATTGTGAAGCTACTAGAAAGATGTGGGATGGTGGATTGCCAGTCTATGTCTATTTCGATGGAACTTAACTTCAAGAGGCTATGTGGAAGTGTTGCTGGGCTTGAATTGGCAAACCCTTCTAAAGATAGACAACTTGCGAGGGCCCTGATGTTTTTGGTAAACTCCCCACCAGACATATGGTTCGCTATAAATACTTTGAGTCAATTTATGGCGGAGCCTCATCACACACATTGGGAATTGCAAAGGATCTCTTGAGATATCTTTGTGGCACAATCAACTATGGGTTGAGATACACTGTCGGGAATTTGAGGCTACATGGATATTCTAATGCTGACTAGGTTGGCAGTGTGGTGGTTAGAAAGAGCACTTCAGGATGTTGCTTCTCATTGGGATTTGCTTCGATTTCTTGCTTGAGCATGAAGCAAAAATCGATTGCTCTAAGCATTGCCGAGGCTGAATATATTGCAGCTAGTATGGCCTATTGTGAAGCTGTTTGGTTGAGGAAGCTCTTCAATGAGCTATTTGACCACGAGATGGATATTGCCGTTATCTATTGCGACAATTAGAGTGGGATTCACCTTTTAGAGTATCTCGTGTTCCATGACCACTCCAAGCATATTGATATCATTTTTTTCCTCTTGGAAAAAACGTAATTTTCATTGAGATATAAAAATTACATGTTGTAAATGCAAAAGCATATGCTGTTTGAGGTTATGCCTGTCAAAAAAGGCCTTTCTTCCACGCAGGGAGGCTGTTCACTTGTAATCGTTTACTGTTCTTGTCAAAAAATCCACTGGCCTAGAGCCACCAATTTTTCTGACAAAAAAATAGAGTTCCTGAAGTGCTTGATAATAAATAGAAACATATGGATATTTACATACGGAGGTGTATAAAATAAGCACAAAAAACAAAAAACTATGCTCCCTGAGAGCTCTCTGAAGTGTCTATGTCCATAAAGGGTCTGTGATAAAACTGATAGGCATGCCCTTCTCTGTGCTCCTGAATCAACCAAGTGCCTGGTGTTCTGTGCGCGACTTCTTTGGATAGGCTGTCAACGTTTGCATTTCACTCCCTGTAAATATGTCGACATGTAAATGAATCAAAAGCAGTGGTAAGACGGTGAGCCTCATCTAGAACGTGAAACAGTGAGAAAACTGAACATCTGGTCTTTTTATTGATCCAATCACAGACAATTTTTGAGTCACCAAAGAGCTGTAGGTCCCAGCATTGGGATTGTAAGTCAAATTGGATAATGAATTTTGCAGATGACAGTTTTGCAAAATTGTTGGTATCTCCCCCTAGACCCATTTGTATGTGGAAAGAATGTGAGTCAGAGAGACTTAAAATGGCTCTGCCCCCACATCCCTTGGCTTGGGCAGACCCATCAAAATAAGCCCAAGGTTTTGAGTGGTCAATAGGTCCCACAGTGATAGCCCTGGATTGAGGTGGCTCTGCATCTTCAGGAATAAGGGAGAAATTAGAGAGGATTCAGGAGGAGATGGAAGGCCAATGGGGCATGGAATTTTGAAAAATGAGGTTATTCCTGGCAATCCAGAGGCCCCAACAAACCAGCAGAGGCAGGTTCCTGAGCTTTTTGGGGGAGGCGCTATTCCACCAGACTGACAAAGCTTCCAAAACTGAGGCTCCCTGCCATCTTGGCGTGGAGGGGATTGCTGCTGAGATAGAAATCCAGAGATCGCGAGCAGCCTTACATCCAACAAAGAGGTGGGTGGTAGATTCATTATTGCATTTGCACATATGACACCATAATGGGCCATGATGACTTCGCTTTAACAAGTTATCTCCTATTGGGATTTTGTTCTTTAGAATAGTCCACATTAGAAGTTTGCATCTGGGAGGGGATTTTAGTTTCCATAAGTGCTTCCACCACTGTTCCAAATTTTGTGGGCACCGTTCTTCTGCTAGTACCAAGTATCCCTCCTTTGGCCTGTATCTTCCTACTTTTGAGGGCGCCCAGACTACTTCATCTTCCCCTTCCCTAATGCTGATTTGTGCTTCGAAGAGGGCCCGAGTGAAGTCAGTCCAAAGCTTAGACTTGTGGGGGAATGTTAAGATCTCGAGCCAATTTCCAAGCTTGCTAGAAGGGGGTAGAGCGATCCATATCCGCTATTTGACCAATAAAAAATATGTTGTTCTCCTGAAGGAAAGAAAGAAGGTCCTCAGGTAGCCTGTGAAGGTTCCCACAACCTATCCAGGGGTCTCGACCAATCCTGACTTTCATGCCTGACTGTATTTTCCAGATAAGACCATCCCTGATGATGTTGAGGGATTTTAGCACCGCCTTCCATATGATGGAGACCCCATGGGGAGTGTTGGGGGGATGATAAAGCCAGTCCATCAGGGGTACATGACCAATGTATTTTGAGCAGGCCACCTTGGTCCATAGACTGCTCATAGAGAGCAATTGCCATCCCAGCTTGGCCGCCAAGGCTGTGGAAAAATCTTCCAGCTTCTTTATACCCCATTCTCCCCATTTCTTGGGTAATGAGATGGCCTCCCATTTTACCCATGCAAAAATTCTTCTTGATTGCTTCCCTTTCCAAAGGAATCTGCAACATATGACATGTATCCTGGCTAGAATACCCTCAGGGATCCATGCCAGTGACATCCAGTGGACCGGGGTAGCTTCCAAGACAGCTTTGATGAGCGTGAGTCTACCAGCCCTGGAGAGATATTTATGGAACCAAATGTTTAACCTCTTCTCCAATTTGGTTATTAGCCAGGTCCAATATGCAATTTTGTACCTAGGGGCTTTAGCTTGTAGCCAAGATATTTGAGCCCCTCCTCCAGTCTGAGCAAGGTGTAATGAAAGCAGTGCAGTGCATAGTGAATTTCATGGGGGGAGCAACCATTTTCTGTAAGAGTTGACTTGTTACAATTGATAATCATCCCTGTAGCTTTTTGAAAGAGGGCGAAAATGTTCCATAGGGAGGTTAAATCACCTATACTGCCATTAAGAAAGATGAGCACATCGTCCACAAACAACAGATGAGTTAGAATGCAATCTACTGTGATCTTGATTCCCTGAATTATACCCCTTCTATGCTCATCTTTGATCAACCTATTGAGGCCATCCATAATCAAAAGGAACAACAGAGGGGATAAGGGACATCCTTGCCTGAATCCTCTCTCAGAGTAGAAAAAAGGGGAGGTAGCTCCATTGATCAACATACTGAAAGGAATGTTTGTTATACAACACATGATCCGTTTAATAAAGTCAAAGGGAAAGCCCAAGTGTGTTAGGAGCATCCTTATATAAAGCCAATTTGCTCTATCGAAAGCTTATGAAAGATCTACCTTTAGGATCATACTTTCTAGTTTTTTGGAGTGCAGCGAATGGAGCACCTCCTGTGCAGTTCCTACTGCTTCATGTATTTGCCTCTCTTGCAAGAATGCAAATTGCGCAGCCGAGATGAATCTGGAAAGGATGGGCCGTAATCTGTTTGCGATGATCTTGGCTAATATTTTATAAATGCAATTACACAACGAGATAGGTCGAAAATCATCAAAAAAGGAGGGTTGTCAGCCTTAGGAATGAGAGAAATGGAGGTAGAGGTGAGGGATTCGGGGAGCGATCCACTGACTCTGGAGTGTTCCAAGACCTTTAGGAGATCTCCTCCCAGAGTGTCAAAAAAAGCAGAATAGAATTCAATTGCCCAACCATCCGGTCCTGGACTCTTGTCCTTCTTAAACCCCTCGATCGTGGCTTCCAATTCCCCCGTTGAGATTTCTCTCAACAATTCCAAATTGTCCTCCTAGTCGACGAAACGAGGGAAGAGCTGGGCTACTTGCATGATTTCGGCAATATTAATATCAGGGGGGCCTTATTGATTTGTTTGAAGTGAGATGTTGCAAGTGAGGCCAGCTGAGGGAAGGTATTTACTTGATGGCCCTGCTCATCCAGGAGATTCCAGATAATGTTTATGTTCTTCCTTCCATTTGCGAACTTATGGAAGAATTTTGTATTTTCATCTCCCTCTAATAGCCAAGTCACCCTACTCCTCAACCTCCATGCTTCTTCACGGTCTAATAGAATTTTCTTTCGAGAGGCATAAAGCTCCGCCAGTTTGTTTTTTAGATCAGGCCTGCCATATGCTCGGAGCGGACTGTTTTCTAATACAACTATTTCCGTCTCAGCACATAGAAGGGTTTGGTCATCTTTTAGGCGGTTGTTGTGAGCCCAAATCTTGGAAAGGTACTTCAGCTCCCTTAGATTCTGTGCAAAACCCTCCATTATATTGCCACATGTAGACGGGGGCGGGCTTTCCAGAATTCCTTGATCATCTGGGTGTAGGAGGGGTCTTTTAGCTAGGAAGAGCTAAACTTGAAAGGGCCCTTGGGCTTTTGGGGTCCTCCACGAATTTCCATAAAGATAGGGAGGTGATCAGAAATACCCCCTGAGCCTACCCATTGTCTGTGAAAGAAACCCAGAGTTACTAACCACTTCCTTAATAAGAAAGTGGTCCAAACGTCTCGCAAGACTGTCTTCTCCAGATCTATTATTCCTCCAGGTTGGCATAAGCTTGGCAGAAGGGATGTCCAGGAGGTTATGGGTTTCCAATAGGTTATCGAAATAGGCTGATAAGGGATCTTGCTAAGCATGAGAACCCCATGATTTCGAAAGGCCTAAGGAGAAATTTAGATCTCCCCCCAGAATAAGCAGGGCTGTCTGGAGGATAGCAGAGTCAAGGAAGTGATCCCAAATGGCAGGTCTCTAATGGCAGGGCCCATAGATATTAAGAATGCGAAATTCCAGGCCCAGCTCAGATGAGAAAAAGTCCCCTCCCAGGTGGCCATGGCCACCCCAACAATTGATAAGACGAAAGGAGCGGGAATTGAAACGCATAACTAAACCTCCTGATCTTCCATTAGCGTCAATTCCAAAAAAACTCCATTCGTTGAACATGGCTTCCAGGAGGAGGGAGGTGGAGTCAGCAGGTCCCAGAGTCTCTTGCAGAAGGATGATGTCGATCGGGGATGTTTGAAACAATCTTCACAGGGCTAGTTTTTTGTCGGGCCTAGCCAAGCCTCTGTAATTGAAGGAGGCTATCTTCATTAGGGAGGGGCAGCCGAGGGGTTCATTGCTTTAAGTACCCCATTGATGGTGGCTTGCTTCCTCGAAGCAATTTCTCCGCCTGCTCGAAGTTGAGCCTTTGAGAGAGAAGAGGGACGCCCCCTAGGGAGCTTGGGATAGAGAGGAGTCATCGAGGGATCCAGTCCAGAGGAATCTTGAGGGGCGGGTTTCCGCTTGACCTTGGACCTGGTCTGATAGCGAGGGGGAGTGGGGTCAAACGTAGGATCTAGGGCAATTCTAGAGGGGAGGAGTGGGGGAAGAGGGGATCTCAGAACAGGGGAATGGAGGGGGAGGGGGAGGAGGGGTGTCGACCAAGGGGGGACAAGAAGGTGCCTTCAGAGGGGAGGGGGAGGCCGTCTTCTTCAAAACATTTGTAGGAGATAAATTTACTAAATTATCAGAATCATGAATGCAAGAGGGAGAAGAAGAATTGTGCTACTTACCCGAAGAAATCGCCGACCCTACAGCGGCTCTTGCCCTGGTGAGGGGAGGGGAAGGAGGCCGAAACGAAGGTCTGCTGTGTTTCTTCAGGGGTCCCTACGACTGAGTTTGATCACTTGGAGTCTGGTCACTCCGATTCCCTTCATCTGTGTTGCTATCCGGCTTTTCCTGGTTCTGGTCGGATTTTGAGGATATTGCCTTTTGAGGTTCCTTGCCACCCAGATCCCTGTTGTTCTTATTGAGTGGGTAGTCCTTATAGAGATGCCCCACCTTGTGGCACCTCCGGCATTGAAAAGGAACCCCTTCGTAATCCAGGTTTTGCCTTCTTGAGAAGTTCCTCCATTGGATTGTGATGTATTCTTGTAACCCACTGCTGGTATCAATGTGAACCAGGATCCGAGCTTATGCCATCTTCCCAGTCTCAAGATAGGACTTATCATATTCGAGGTAGGTTCCCAGAGAGTTCCCGATGCGTCTGAATATGTCTTCAGACCAGAACTGCATGGGCAGCCCAAGCAATCTAACTCAGAGAAGGCTGGCCCCTAGCTGCTCTCTCTCCAGATCAAAAAGAGGAGTCCATCGCCAGAGGAGGACCGCGGCTTGTTCGATGTGCCATACCGCTGAGAGAACCCAATTGGTGTGTTCTGCCCTTGCAAACTTGAGCGCGAACCATCCTTTCACAAAGGTCTGTACCATCGAGAGTTCGGCTAGGTGGTTGCTCTAGACCTTTGAGACCCACTGCTTTAACCTGTTTGTCTTGTAGTGCCGACCCCGAATTTTTCCCACAAGCACCCTTTCAGTTGTTTCCATGGCCTTGCTCCACTGGAAATCCTCGCCCAATCTTAAGAAAACCTCCAAGTTTTTTGGTGTAAGGATCCTCAGCTTTTTAGATTTGCGAGGGTTGTCTTTAGGGGGGTGGCTTAGTGGGGGATTATTAGTAGGGTTTTTCTTAGGAGTCGGGTCACCCAAAGGGGGAATAGAGGGGAAAGCCCCGGAAATGGGGGGGACCTCAGTGAAGTTATCGGAAGAGGGCAGCACTGAATCCAGAGCGAAAGGTCCAGGGGCTGCGGCAACAGGGACTCTTTGGGGATCAGAGGGCATGCAAGAACCAACAGAGGAGGGGAGGTCATCAGATGACAAACCCAGACTCGGATTGAGAGATTGATCCACGAAATTGAGGGTGGAGGGAGACAAAGCCTGGCCGGCCAGATCAGGAATGGAAGGAGTGACCTCGGAGAGCGTTGCTGTCAAGCACGGGGGCCGCCTTGAGATCGAGGGGAGCGAGGCTACTGTGTCGGTGAACTCATTGCCAAAGTGATAGTTGCTGGCCGAAAAAACCTCCGGGGATGACCAGATCGAGGCGCCCTCAAGAGGGTCTTCGGAATAGTCAACAAGGTCTTCCATAACCGTCTCTAAAAAACCGTGTTAGCTGCCTACAAAAACCCTAAGATGCGCAGCTGTAAAAAACTGGGAGGGAGATTAAGGGAATCCTGTAATAGTAAAACAAGGTAAAAACCCCAGAGGCAGACGAGTCTCAAGAGTAGAACGGGCCGACGTACGGGTGACTAGGGTTGTTGCAATAGGGTTAGGTAGCCTCAAGGGAGGCGCAGTCTGTAGGTGGTACCAACAAACCCTAGCTCCATTGCCTTCGTTTCTTTCAAGAGCTCATTTTCGATCGAAAATATCAAGCATATCGATATCATGTATCACTTTATCCGAGATATAATACAATGGGGAGCAATAAGGCTCCAACACATCAGTACTGATGAGAAGGTTGTTGACATCCCACACCAAGCCCTTGGGGAAGGTCAAGTTCTTAACCTTCCGAGAGAGACTTGGAGTCGTGGAAGGATCCTCCCATGAGGGTCTTGCTTGAGTTGGATATTGAGCTCTGGTAACTCGTGGGGGCTTGGGGTGTTTCTTGGGGCTATGAGCGACCATAGGGTGAGTGGTCCACCTTCCCCTATAGGTACGTTGTGTACATGGTGAGTGGTTCACCTTCCCCTGTGATACCCCATGATGATATATGAGAGCATAGGGTGAGTGGTTCACCTTTCCCTATAGTTGATGATATGTGCATAGGATGAGTGGTTGACCTTCTCCTATGGCATATGTGCAGGATGAGTGGTTCATCATCTCATGCGGATGTCTTGGCATACATCCTACCCATGTAGTTCAGGACTCGTGGGAAGTACCTCTCATCTGGCCAATGCGTTGGGAAAAGTGGATACAGACCATAACACTACAGATGTACACATCGTGTACTGTCGTATTCTCGATGCCTAGGATACATGGTGTTCAACAACTTGATTTGGGATCAAGTTTGATTGGGGTTCTATCCTTGGTTATGTGGATTGACTTTTGTAAGTGGAGAGTGGCAAGGTCTTGTGACTCACTCTTGATCAGGTTTTCTTCATTATCTATATTAGTGTTCAACAGAGTTGAGACGAGATGCAAAGATGGTACATGATGACAGGATGATTGATGGTCTGATACTAGCAGGTGGAATTCTCCCTAATTGAGAGGGAGTGTTAAAATTCACAATTAGGGCCAAATTCCATATTGGACAACTCATTTGATGGAGATAATTATTGCATTGTATTCCTCTTTTCAAAAGGACCAAAATGGATCTAAAGATCACTAAATTTGGACAAGGAGAAAAATGTTTTTGAGGTCAAGCCCACACGTGTAAGTTGTCAAGGTCGGTCACATCCTCATGTAGGCTCATGAAGCCCAATGGACATGTCTTTTGACCCTCAATGACTCTTAAAAATAAGAGAGACCTCCATACTCATTTGGCACCTCATCAACTCACACATTCTTCTATCTCCTCATCTAATTGGTTCGTACACCTCATTGGGCAGCTAATCTTCTCACATGTGTGGCAAAAACGTGGATGAATCTTAGGAGGCTGAATTTTAGCTCAATTACAGGGTTTGACCAACGTTGACCAAGGGCTATTTGACCTCCTTTGATTGCGATTTTTCTTGGAGAATTCCTATTTGGGCAGGCCAAGTTTCTGGGCACAAAAACTGAGGCAAAAGAAACACTTTGACTTGCATTGACTGCAAGCTTGTTTGACCGTAGAAGTTGACTACATGTTGATTGAGTTTGACTGTTGATCAGTTGACTGTTTTGGGCTGACTTTGACCAACAAGAGAGGCCTAGTTCTTCTCTCCTTTGACCGAGCTGTTTTGAAGAATTTCTGACGAGATTTTGACAGTGGTTGACTTTTTGGTTAGGGCTGATTTGATTGGTGTTGACTAAGAGTGTGTTAATTTTCGTTAACAGTGGTATGTTCTATGCTTAGCACAATTTGCTTCAATGTTTTTTAGCAGCCCAATAACAATATCCAATTATTTCCATTAGTAATCACATCAACCATTAATCACATTGACAGTAAATGCAAATAGAACGTAAAAGCAAATGCAGAAGACAAGCCAAGACAAGAGGACACTAGATTTGGCGGATGCCAGGGAAAAACCCCAATGTGGGGAAAACTCTTTGATCAAATCTTCTTATTATTGTTCAATAGTTCAGCACAGAGAGAGAGAGTACAAAAGTCAAATAGACTAGCCCAATACAAAGTCAAATCAGCCTGTCAAATTCTGCAGTGAATTGTAGTCAAACTTCAACCCTAACCAGAAAGTCAGCCTATCAAATTCTGCAGTCAATTGCAGTGAAACTTCAACCCTAACCAGAAAGTCAACACTGGTCAAATCAATAGTGAAACACCTCCTTTGAAGCTCGGTCAAAGGCAGTCCAATTCAGCGTCCAGCAAAGGTCAAAGTCAACTCAAAATAGTCCCACAAACTTTGGTCAAACTCGATCAAACAACAATTAGCTCTATGGTTAAATAGGCTTGTGGTCAACGCAAGTCAAACAACCCCAAACTTCTCGATTCTTGTGCCAATAAATGCGGCCTCAAGAAAGCGAAATTCTGCCCTAAAATTGCAATCAAATTTAGTCAAAACAACCTCGGTCAACACTGGTCAACAGTTTGAAATTTCGGTTCTGTTTTAGTCCAGAAAACCTATCCTCCTAGCTGCACGTGTGTGTGAGAGAGAGAAGATGCCCAAGCTGTATGAACCAATTTGATGAAGAGAGGGAAGAATGCGTGAGTGGTTGATGTCCAAATGAGGTGTGAGGTCTCTTCTATTTATACACTTTGTTGTGGGTAAAGAGATACATCCATCAAGCTTCTTGAGCCTACATTACGCTGAGGCCGACGTGAACAATTTGTACATGTGAGGGTATAAATTCAAAATCACACTTCTGCTTGTCTGAATGAGATGATCATTATATCAATATTGGATCTCTCAAAAAGAGGAATCCAATACAATCATCATTTCCATCAAATGAGTTGTCCCAAGGTGGAATTTCGCCCTAGTTGTCAATTTTAACACTCCCTCTTAACTAGGGAGAATTCCACTTGCAATTCCATCTGCCATCATCAAGCCATCCTGTTGTCATGTACCATCTCTGCCATCTCTGTTCTGCTGAACCATGAATTAATAATGAAGAAGTGATCGCGAGTGAGTCACAAGACCTTACCACTCTCCATTGACAAAAATTAGTCTAGAGGTAGAACCTCAAATGATCCAAGATCAAGTTGTTGAACACCATGCATCCTAGTCATAGGGAGTACAACAATACACGATGCATCCTTCGGTAGTGCTATGGTCCCTAACCACTTTTCCCAACTCATTGGCCAGATGAAAGGTACTTCATTATATTGCCGATA
>APFE031436835.1:0-15288 GCA_000404065.3 Pinus taeda | reverse complement strand
ATTATTATTATTTATTTATTTATTTTTTAATTTTTTGCGTTTTTTTAGAGAATATTCAGAGCTGATAAACTAATTACAGTAGTTAATTGGTTACAAATCAACAAGCTAAAAATAGTGAATATGCTGCTTCAAATGTCTAAAAATAGTAAGTTTTTGCCAAGGAACTGGAAATTCAAAATTTTAGTTCTAAGTAAGTATATGCTTCAGAAATATTTCAGACTTGAATTTAACAGTTATGCAGTAAATTCCAGCAAGCTAAAATGTTAGATCTAGGTAAAAATAGAGATGCCCAAGTGGCCAAAACTTGTGAAAAATTAGATTTTGCAATTCTAATCGATTTTGACCAATTAGAATATGATTTTAGAGCTTAGAAATTTATGATTTAACTTCTGTAATGAAACTGAAGCAAAATGCGTGTTTGGAGGTCAAACCCTAGGCCCAAGGCCTTGAAGATCCCACTGTTGAAAATCGTTGAAACTTTGGTATTACTGCCGCTTGCTAGATATGAATTTTGAGACCTTAATCCTGTAAAACCGCCAAGCATTTAGCCTTAAATTTTCAGATTACGGTTTCAAGTCAATTTTGGGGCAAAAGAGGCCAAAATTTGGAGAACTATGACAAATGAAATGAATTTGCGTGGATAAGTGGGTTAGGATGATAGATTGGGCCACAAGGAGGCTGGAAATGGCTAAGAAGGGCCAACGCTTTACATAAAGAAGCTAGCGTTTGGGAAACAAGTGGTTTAGGGGCTAACCACAAGTTCTAAGCTCTAGGGCCTAAAGGTTCCACAAGGGAGCCGCAAGCCCTTAGAGGGCTGTGTCCAAGGAGGAGGAGGAGAAAGGGCCAAAGGAGGAGGGCCGAAAAGGTGGAGAGGCCTGCGCAGGCCTATGGAAGGCTAACGGCTAGCCTAGGAAGGTCGAAAAGATGACGTAAATGGCAAGGTGGGCCGCTGCAGGCCAAGAGAGGGAGACGCTGGGCATGGAGGAGGTAGATCTGGACATGGGAAGGGCAAAAACTGAAAACCCTTGCTCATTTTTTTTTATGCTTTAGCTCTTTGATTTTTTGAAAATTCTGCCATGAGAAACTTGCAAAAAATTCCAAGATACTAGATCTTACCATCAAAGGCCTAGATCTAGCTCTTCTTCCACTTAACTCCTTGATCTAACTTGCAAAAATAAAGGTAGAAACACTCAAACCCTAAATATGTACAAAATAAATCTAAAACCCCAACCCAAGTTAGAAAAAATAAATCACAATAACAATTTACAATTTAATTTACAAAATATACATGGGTTTTTTAAGTGGATTTTGAGAAAATATTTTTTTTTCAATATTTTTTACCTGAAAGAATCACTAAAATGCTTCAGAAAAATCAATGATTTACTATAGCCCAAGCAAAGATGAAATCCACCATATAAAACCTATAGATCCAAGCAACAATGGTTCTTGCCCAAATTTGTGAACTTGCAGGCCAAGGACTGAAGTACTTGCAACCACTATGAATTTATCTCAAAATAATTTGTTAGATCACATGGGGAATCAAACCAACTAAGATTAGCCCAAAACTATCAATAGTATGGTTCTATCTCCATCTAATGATAAAAACAAATCTTACCAATATTCAACACAACATAGAGATGTCGTAGTCATCACATATCACAAATCAATAAACAAGAAATCCTTGAATTGCACCCCAAAGTCTTTTATTATGATAGAGAAAATAGTTTCCAGCATGACAATAGTTTACACAATGCTTCAACAACAATGCTAACCAGAGATCAAAGTGATTAGAGACTCAATCGACTCTCTAATTTATAGATAAATCCTCCAAATGGGAAAATAATAGCTAGTTTCTTTGATCTTTGTCAAAATAATCTTGGCCGTTGATAAACACTTCAAGATCTTTTAATCTTGGCCTTTGATTTCTTATTTTTGAGGAAATTTCCAATTTATCATTTAATTCCATTTTAATTATCTCAAAATTAATTATTTAAAGCTAATTTCCTAAAAAATTTGATTGACTTAAAGGTCCTCCACCAAGGTCCAAGGGTTCAAATTTTCTTGAAAAAGATAACATTCCCTTGGTGGAGGACCTTTAAAAATTAATTTTTTCAAGACCCACAAATTTTTCCATTTGGAGAATTTAATTTCCTAGACAATTTAACTTTTACTCTAATTAATTAATTTTCTGGCTTAGGATTTAATTTGATTTTTGCGAGAAAAATTAATTAATTTACACGAGGGATTACTTATTTTTCCAACCCTCTAATACATATGATTTTTTCATTTAATGACTCAAAGAGGGAATACACATGTCTTAGACCCTCAAGACACAACCCATCTGCGACTCAATATGATCTATTAAACTAAGTGATTTGTAATAAAATAATTTAGCCAATAAGCTTAAATTATTCTCAAACCACTTTTACATCAGACTCGACTAAAACACTAGGACTCACCTAATAATTCGATAATAAATTTCACCCTAGTTTTGGGGGTTTAAGTTGGAGGGAAAAAACTCTTATGATTAGCCATGTCGAAAAACAGAAGGAATTAGTGAGGTTAAAAAACTTCCTAGGATGGAATTCGTCATCAAATTATAGGCTTACCTAGGTTGTTACACAGACTCATGGTTTTACTGAGATCAATTACAATATATAACTTGCAGAATGGGGTGACTATGACACATGGATTGCTGATATGTGATCCGTTCCTTGTTGAAAAATTTGATACTTCCGCTTGCTTGGAACTTTGACAATTTGAGTGCAACATCTTGCTCCATATGAGGACATGTTGCTTTCAAGAAGTAACGTGAGAATTCCAGAATTTTGCATCCAAGTAAACAAAAGTCCATCAAATAGATATCCATTCAACATCAAAATCATCATGCATATATAGAAAATACCGCCGGAATAGAAAATCTATCTTAACAAACTGAAATATAAAAAACACAATATAAATGCGTGAAATAAACTAGCTAATGAGATAAAGGAAATGGAGCAGGGTTAGAGATTGTTAAAATTGACAAATAGGGCCAAACTCCACCTTGGACAACTCATATGATGGAAATGACATTTTTATTGGATTTCTCTTTCCGAGAGGTGTAGGATTGATCTAAAGATCATCTCATTTTGACAAGTAGAAATGGAATTATGAATTTATTTTTTCTTGGACAAATTGTCAAGGTCGGCTAGAAGTCTAATGTAGGCTCATGAAGCCCAACAAATGTGTCTCTTCACCCTCAACTTGTGTATAAATAGAAGAGGCCTTTTCTTCATTTGGACATTCATCGCTCACACATCTTTCTCTCTCTTCATTTGATTGGGTCATATGAATTTCAGGGCAACTTGTTCCTCTCCACACGTGCGAAGGTTTGATTGGGTTTTCTGATTTCTGTGTTGACCGAGTTGCAGCCAACTTTGACCAACGTTGATCGGGCAATGTTTGGCTTCGTTTGACTACAATTTTTTGTGTGGGAATATCTTTGTTTGGGCAAGCCGCATATTTGGGAACAGAAACCGAGATTTTCTGGGTTGTTTGACTAGCGTTGACTACAACAAGTTTAACCGCAGAGTTGACTGTGTGTTTACCAACTTTGACCGATAATTTCCAGACTGTTTTACACTGATTTGGACTATCCCTAAAGGCCACGTTGACTGGGTTTGACCGAGCTGATATGGAGGAAGATTTATGCTGGTTTGACCAACGTTGAATTTCTGGTGAGGGCATCCTGTTGACTACTGTTTGGCTGGTTTGTTTTGACAGCGTTTGGGCTAGTGAATTTTGTATGATGTACTCTCTTTGTTGAACTTTTGAAGCATAATAAGAAGATTTGATCAAAGGGTTTTCTCCACATTGGGGTGTTTCCTTGGCATCCGCCAAATATTGTGTCCTCTTGTCTTGGCTTGTCTTCTGCTTATTGTTTATGTTCTATTTGTATTTCTATCAATGTTAATGTGATTGCTAATCTGGAAATTGATATTGGGCTAATAAGAAAAATTGAAGTAAATTGCTCTAAAGCGTAGAACATACCATTGCTATCTAAAATTAACATGGTATTAGAGCTCAGGTGAAGACAAAGCCCATGCAAGAGTGAGAAGAGCAATCACTGAGATTTGTTGGACAAGGACAAGATTCAAATGGCCTCCTCATCTTATTTCAAATCTGATGACATGCTCAATGATAAGTCTGATTATCATGCATGGAAGATGTTTCTTGACTTGACTTTGGAAGAGCATCATGCTATGGACTATGTGTAGGGAAATATTGTTGAACCTCCTTCAAATGTATCCACTGCCGCAAAGACAAAGTACAAGAAAGGTGAAGTCAAAGCTAAGAAGATCATCAGGGATTCTATTCATAAGCATTTAGTTGCTTACATCTCTGATTTGGGCACATCTAAGGAGATGTATGACAAGTTGGTTAGCATGTTCAAAGGTAGTAATGAAAACCAAGTTCTCTTCCTAAAGAACAAGTTGAAGGACATAAAGAAGGAAGAGGAGAAGATATCCAATCCTACTTCATGAGGATCACCGAAATAAAAAATGATCTTCTATCTATTAGTGAAGTTATAGCTGACAAGGAGCTCACTCTCATTGCCCTTAGAGGTCTCCCTCGTGAATGGGATGTGTTCAACACTACTATCCTCAACAATGACCGGATTCCAGGTTTTGATGAATTGTTGACTAGATGTATTCACGAAGAAACAAGGATGATAGAGAGAGACATGCCTTCAAATAGGAATGATCGTACTGTATTCTTAGCTCATGCTAAAAAGAAGAGAAATGCAGGTTCAAAGAAGCAATGTCAAGGAAGATCATGATTCAAAGATGGAAAAAAAGGGTAGATGCTTTATTTGTAAAAGGTTTGGCCACTATGCTAGGGAGTGTCTTAATAGAAGGGATACACCTCGGGATGATGACAACAACAACCACAACAATTTCAGGGGCAACAACAAATCAAAAGAATGGCAGGTTCAACAACAAAGGAAAAAGGGATGCTGTTGCTACTCAACATGGAAATGGTTGACCTCCCAAAAGATCAAGAAACTCTAGGTATGATGAATCTAATGTTGTAGATAACAAGCAAAAATAATTTTATCTTATATCTGCCCTCTCTACTGCCTCTCCTCCAGATACCTTGGGAAATTGGTTGATTGATAGTGGTGCCTCAAGGCACTTCACTAGGTATAAGGAAGCTCTTTCAAATCTAATAGAAAATGATACAAATTTGGAAATCATTCTTGGAGACAATGCCACCTATCACGTGAAAGGAGTTGGGAATGTTACTCTTCAATTAAATCAATGTAGCACTGTTTATCTACAATAAGTACTATATGTACCTGATCTAAAGAAGAATCTGGTATCCATCTCGGCAATGGAGGACAAAGGATTCAAAGTGACATTCACGGATGTAAAGGTATGTGTGTGGAATAAAAATTTCAAAGATGCATTTACACTTGGATTCAGGTTTGATAGCTTATATCAAGTTGGAGGAAGTCCATTGGAAGCTATGTCTCGCGACACATCTCTTGAATCTGAATTATGGCACCGGAGGTTTGCTCATCTACATTATAAGCCTCTACTCGATGCAAACAAGATGGTGATAGGTATGCTCGAACTTAAAGTAGAACATGAAGGTGTTTGTCAGGGATGTGCTGAAGGAAAACGTACAAGGTGACCATTCCCCTCAAGTGATAGCAAGACTATCAACATTTTGCAATTGGTTCATTCTGATCTATCTGGTATGTTGCCCATGACATATTTGGGAGGATATTTATATTATGCTATCTTTGTGGATGACTTCTCTTGCAAAACTTGGATTTATTTCTTGAAGAAGAAGGACGAAGTGTTCTCATGGTTTTGCTCTTTCAAAGCCTTGGTTGAAAATCAAACAGGGAAGAAGATAAAAATATTGAGCATTGATAATGGAACCGAATATGAATCAAATGAGTTCAATGACTATTGTAGAGAAGCTGACATTAAGAGGGAGACTACTACTGCATATACTCTTGACCAAAATGGTGTTGCTGAAAGGAAGAAACGTTCTCTTATAGAAGCCACTAGTGCCATGCTTCATGATCAAAGCCTTCCGAAGTTCCTATGGGCAGAAGCTTCCAACACTGTCATGTATGTTCAAAATAGATGCCCTCATCAAGCTTTGGACTCCAAAACTCCTAAAGAAGTTTTCACCGGTAAGAAACTTGTTGTTTTTCACTTTAGAATTTTTGGCAGCCCCGTGTATTTTCATGTGCCGAAAGAAAAGAGAAGAAAATTGGATGCATTTGGGAAGAAAGGAACATTTGTGGGCTATAGTGAAACCTCTAAGGCATATAGAATCTATGTGCATGGTCAAAGAGAAGTGGAAATAAGCCATGATGTCAACTTTGATAAAGATGCTACCCTTGGGAAGAGTAGGGACCTTCCTATTCCAAGGAAAGACAAAGAAGCAGATACAGGAAAGCAAGGAGAATTGCAGGATGAGCCGATTCCCGATGCTGAAGGACCAATGGATCCCATTGATCCACCTCCTCATGAGTCCTCCTCCTAAAAAAGGAGACCATCATGGCTCAAGGACACTCTCGAAGATGCCGAGACATATTATACCAAGACGAATATTTCGTGAAAATAAGAAACTGAATAGGTACCAAGGGTACTTAGCTTCTATGAGCACCATTGTTCAAACTGAGCCTTGCACATTCGAAGAAGTTGTGAAGCACCAAGTTTGTAAGGATGCTATGAACAAAGAGTATGAGTTGATTATGAAGAATGATGTCTGGGATGTGGTCCCTAGACCCAAGGACAAATCTGTTGTCACCTCGAAATGGCTTTACAAAATCAAGCATGGAGCTGATGGAAGTTTTGAAAAGTTCAAGGCTAGGTTTGTTGCTCGAGGCTTCTCTCAAAAGGAAGGTGTGGACTATGATGAGATATTTGCACTAGTTGCCCGATATACCACCATCCATTCGATCATTGCCCTTGCTACCTCACGCAGACAGAATTTACATCAAATGGATATCAATACTGCCTCTTTGCATGGTTCACTTAAAGAGGAAGTCTATGTTGAACAACCTGAGGGGTTCGAAGTTTAATATTGTAAGACACATGTATGCAGGTTGAATAAATCCCTCTATGGGTTGAAGCAAGCTCCCCGGGCTTGGTATGAGAGGATCGACAACTATCTAATAAAGCTAGGATTTATAGGAAGTGAAGTTGATCTGAACCTTTACTTTAAGGTTGAAAATGATAGACCTCTCACCCTGGTACCTCATGTGGACGATCTCTTTCTGACAGGTGCAGACCCTCTTATTCATCAATGCAAGAGGAAGTTGGCTTCCAAATTCGAGATGAAGGACCTAGGATTGATGCACTACTTCCTAGGCTTGGAGGTCTAGCAAAAGAGATTTTCCTTTCCCAAGGAAAATACATTGTGAAGCTACTTGAAAGATTTGGGATGGTGGATTGTAAGTCTGTGAATACTTTGATGGAACTTAACTTCAAGAAGTTATGCAGAAGTGCTACTGGGCCCGATTTGGGAAATACTTCTGAGTATCGTCAACTCGTGGGGGTCTTGATGTTTTTGGTGAACTCCCGTCTGAACATATGCGTTGTAGTGAATACATTGAGTTAGTTTATGGTTGAGCCTCATCACATACATTAGATTGTTCTCAAGAATCTCTTGAGATATCTCTGAGGCACAATCACTTATGGACTGAGATACATTGTTGGGAATTTGAGGCTCCATGGTTATTCTGATGTTCACTGGGGTCTATGATAAAAGATCTATGATGAACCAACCAGCAAACCCTAATCTAGTTGAGGACCAAACAATAATGAATCTACATCAGTGTGCTTTACAAAGAGAGAGCACAAGAACACTTTAGAGATAAAGAGCCATAACGACCCACAACCATCAATGCACTAAAGCTAAAGATAACAAAATAACCTGCAAAAGAGTGCACAATAGAGAGAGTTGCTTGAGGCTTGTGACTAATGAATGAGTCACTTGAATGAATATTAGAATTGAATACTTGTGTATTTATACACCATCCTAGAGGCAGGGCACTAACTTCAAGGAGGTTGACTAGGTTGGTCTTAGACTAGCATAGGCAACTGATACAATATAATAAAGTGTGACATGACAGTAGGCTCTTGGCCATTATAAGAGTGATGCCGGGTCATGTGTGCAAGTTTGATTAAACTCATAAGTTTCACATCAAAGTTGTAATGTAGTTCCTGCCATTGCATAAAAGGCTTGTGAAGATATGTATCACTATTTTCTAATATATTTTTGTTTAATAAGCATGTAAATCTTTGAAACATGTAAATAGATTGTTTCACATGTTCATGATATTAATACTAGTCTTCTTGGATTTTACAGTTCTGCAGAAAGAAGAGGAGAAAAGGCGATTCAGAGCAAAGAGTCTTCAGCAGAGCATGGACAGTGGTCAGTTTCCTTTTAATGCCTGTTCCTTCTAAGGTTATGGTTGCATACTTATTGAACCAATGCACAGAAATAGCAAAACACATTTATTGTATATTGGAGATGTCTTATTAATAATAGATCTATATATTGCTGATCTGGTAGATATCTTAAATTAGTGATGATTTCCCTAGTTATAAATAAAATAATATTCTTGAAAGCTATGTTAGCCCCTATTTTTTGAGTGTTTGGCTATGAAAGTGCTATTTTGTATATTCTGACAACTCTCTTTAGCAGCATAATTTTTATTCTTGAATGACTACAGTTGCCCCTGGTAAGAAATATTTTTTATCGTATATCTTGCATAAAAATAGTAATTGAGGATTAAATGCATGTTTGAAATCCTAGTTTCACTATTGAATGTCATATTATACGTGTAGATACCCATCTAATATCTGCATGAAAATTTGAATTCGCAGCTAGACTTGGTAAACACCAAGACTCAAGTGCATAGCTATTCAATTTACATCCCAAACGTCATCTGGTGCAGATATATATATATTTTTTCTTTCTTAAGAATGTGTGCTAAAGGAAGAGAGGGGCTGGTGGGGAACGCCTCCCCTCCCCCCTTCGAATCCACTCCTGAAGCGCGCTCTGAGCGGGAGCACCCTGGGAATGCACTCCCGAAATTTCCCGCTTCAAAAAAAAATCGCTGGCTAGTTTTTTTGCAATTTTTTTCTACAAAGATGCTCCAAATGCAATTTTTTTCAAAGAAACTAGAGTTTTTGAGTATTGCAACCTAACATTCAAGCATATGGCCCTAATATTGATATGCAATTCATGGTAATGTTAAATTCTTAAAGTAAAAGTGACATTTTCCTTTATCTTTCATTTTATTGTTTTGCTTAAATGTTTAACATTACCATGAAATGACTCAAGATGTTTGAGAGTGGTTTCGACCTCATTGGATTTCTTATGGAGAAAGTAGAATTTTAGATCTCACTCAAAATCCAGCAGGCTTATCAGTTTTTTAGGATTTTAGGATTGGGGGGATTCCAATGTTTCCATTGAATTTTGTCATGTACTAGAGTATGGAACTCATATTTAATCAAGAGCATCAAACCCTTTGTGTACTTTGATGTTAGTGACATTGGTTGTCGAACTCCTCTATTATGACGCTACTAAAAATGTACCCATCACTCAAACAAAATCTTGACTTGACATGCTGCGTTTTTACTATCTTATGTTAATTGCTTAGAGGGTGATATTAACGACAAAGATCCCAAGATAGGCATTGCTTTTGATCATATGTAGGTATTTGTTGTAACATGATTTTTTTGGATGCTAGAAGCCATCTAGAGCCTATTTGTTTATGTATTTTTAGTTCAGAGATGGATTGCACTCGATGCTATTTTGGGTATGTGCACCCTTACATGCTATATAAATGAGAACTTGTAACTTGTGGACATGTGGTTGATGAAGATTATAACTTCAATATGATTGATGTTATATGGCTTAATCCATGCTTTTATGCCTTTTATATCTAATTCATCATTCTACATGCTTTTGTTGACATATATGCATCAAAATAGATAAATATATATTATATAGTAATTCGCTCCCGACTTACTGCCAACTTGAGAGCTTTTGAAGATGTCGCTTCCCGCTTCCAAGCAGTCTCGGGGAAGAGGAATAAAACCGTGCTCAAATACATCCCTTTGAATAATTGATCACTCAACAAATTGTTTGTTATGGTCCTAATTCTATGTAGGATTATGCGGGTTATGCAATAGTCGACATGGCGCTTAATCGTTAAGAAGTCTCTAGTAGTTTATTTATTTATTTTTATTTTATATATGTTAGCCTAATTAGGGTTTATGGGGTTTCTCAACCTAATTATGTCTATAGTGTTAAATTTCCACGAAACTCTGCAACTACTTAGATGAATAATTGAAAATTGAAAACTAGTTTACTTTCACCAAGATACAATGTCTTAACAAGTCATAAGCAGCGAAATAAAAACATAGAGATAAAAACACATGCACGAATTGACACACTTGTTGTCTCAGGAAAACCAATAGGGAAAACCTACTTGCTTGATGTGGTTGTTTTATTGATTGTTCTTGAGCACTTGGATCTATTACAAAGAAATCTATCTCTCTCGAGAAATCTTTCGGCTTCTCACACAAATCTCAACTGATACAACTGATCTTTGCTAGTCTAGCTCCTACTTGATCTCTACCTTCTAGGAGACAGTGGTTCCTTTGTTGTCTCCTTGACTTGCTCTGCAAGACCTGCTCACTTCTACTTGATCTCTGCACACTAGGGGATCCTTAATCCTTGCACACTAGGCCCCTATTTCCTAGCACACATCGACTCATATTCTCTAGCACAGATCAAGTCTTATTTTATAGGGGAATTCCCTATATCCTTGTGCACTTCCTGCGTCCTATTTCTTAGAACCTAACTCCTCTTCCTTGTGCACAACCAACTCCTAAATCCTAGCGCATTTGTGCCTCCTATTTCTTAGGATATAATTCCCGCGCTCTCCACAATCAAGGCTCTCTCACAAAGTTGCGAGCTCTGTCTTGTCGCACAGACCTTTGTGCACAAAAGCAGTGGAATTTCCTTGTGCTTTTGTCCTCCTCTATATAGACCCAATTCAAACATGCAAGAAGACCCAGTTCAAATTTAGAAGTCGAATTCTTGATTGATGAATTAACTGAGAGATACTCTTTCTTTCTCCAATCAACACTAGAGTTCTTAACTCCTCCTTCCTTCAATCAAGACTAAAGGCTAACTCGCTCTAACTGAACTGCTATTTGCCACCTCATTTTGTAGGCAAATTGGTGAAGACTCCTATATAACTAAAGCTTCAACTATATGCATGTTAACTTGATGATTATTCCAGTAAAATGGAAATAACTCATCCTAACCGAAGTCTAACTCATGAGGTCAATTTGAGGTCTTCACTGGCTAAGGCATAAGCCAAAAGGCCTTGCTTGCTAAATTTTCAACACTCCTTAGCGAGGAAAGTACTTTTGGAAGAACCTCTTCCACCTAGATCCATCTTCAACACCAACATGTTATGCGTCGCTGCCACTGCTCTCTTTGACTAGAAGACTTCCTTGCTTCTTACCGAGGAATCTGATTTGAAGACCCATTTCTTCCAACCGTACTCCTATTTTGGGAGTGTATCACCTTAGTCATAAGTGCCATGTACCCCGTGTATCTCTGTGGCTGCTTACTCTGCCTGAAGGTGGTATTGGGAGGTCCAACTCTCTTCTGATCCTTGTTGAAATTTGGTACCGGAGGACAAGTGGTTCCCTTAGGCTTTGATCTTTGGCCTAGGGAAAAGTGTCCAAAAGATTAATTTTTCTCCTAAAATGACTTTATAATTTTTATAAAGTTAAAATCTAATTTAAAAGTGACTTTTAGTGATAAAGTTACTAAGTCTAATTTTAAAGTGACTTTTATAAAGTCAATGAAAAATTAGAAAGGAAAAGTGACTTTGGAAATAAATGACTAAGTGGGTCTTTATTAAAGTGGGATGAATTAAAAAATAGAAAGTGAGATTTAATTGTGCATTTAATCTCAACCATTGATCTAAATCTATTTCAGCCATTGGATTTAGGGATCACCCAAAAGTCATTTAGGGTTGGGTTAAGGGAGGAAAAGGAGGAAGAGATCATTCATTTCTTTCATGAGCAGATTGGGAGAAGGAGAGCAAGAGAGCAAGGGAGATTTCTGGACAAGAAGGAGAAAGAGGTAGCAGTTTGGCACACATACCAAGGCAGCTCTTCAACAAATCCGTACAGCTGAAAGAACAAGCAGAAAACGCTGATTTTTGGGCACGAATTTCAAGGAGACAAATTTCGGCACAGAAATCGAGGTCTGTCCGTACAGTCTGTACAGTCAGTACATCCGTACGGTCCGTACCGCGCGTACAACAAGTTTCCAGGTTGTCTGTTGGGCTGAAAACAGATAAGTTTGCTTGCTGGAAAAATTTGTTTTTGCTGTAATTTTTTGCTGAAAATTTTCTCACTGTAAAAGGCATTTTCCAGAAATAAAGAAGAGCTCTCAAACTGGTTTTCCCCAAAAGTTGTAGGGGGTTTTTCCAGGGTCATATTAACCAAAAATATCAGTGTTTGAATGTGTTTTAATAGTTATTTATTACTACTGATTTTTATTTCTGCAATTTCCAGCATTCTGCAAATTTTCCAGAATTTGTGTTTTCAAAAAAAAAAAAAAAAAAATTCAGCTTGTTAAATGTATGGTTATGTAAAAGGGCATTTAACTATATGGGAGAAATAAGAAGAAACTGAAAACTGGGGTGGGAAAACAGAAATTTTTACATGGTATCAGAGCTTGAATACTGAAGGGCAGTTTGGGACAGCAAAAGAGAAAAATTATAGTTGTTGATTTTTCACTCAGAAAATTCCACCAAGCTGATTTTTCATAAACATCAGGTTTTATCTTTACTACAGCAGTGCTATTGTTCAATTTTAGGACAGCAGGATGTCATTGGGACTGAGGGTGGAGGATAGGTTGGATGGGCATACAAATTACAGCGTTTGGAAGGAGAGAATGCAGAGTATCTTTGAGGAGGCAGAAGTCTGGGATATCATGGTGCATACCACACAGACCCCTGTTGTTGTGCTTACTGATGCTACTCAGTTGGCTGCTTATAATAGAAAGAACAACAAGGGTAAGAGGCTGATTCTAGACGGAACCAAAGACCATTGCATTCCTCATGTGAGAGGAAAGAGCAATGCCCATGAGATGTGGACAACATTGTCCAATCTCTACCAGAGTACCAATGAGAACCGGAAAATGGTTCTGAAGGAGAAATTGAAAAACATTAAGATGGTCAATGATAGTGCAGTTGGATATCTCACTAAGATTACTAATGTGAGAGATAAGTTGGCAGCGATTGGAGAGGCCATTCCACCCACTGAGTTGGTGCGGATTGCGGTAAATGGTCTCCCCCGTTCATGGATGAACTTTGTTGATGGGGTTTGTGCACGTGAGACCCTTCCCACATGCGAGAGGTTTTGGGATGATTGCATTCAGACAGAGATCAGGAAAGGTCAGCTTGGGGCAGCCAAGCCAGTTGCGCAGGATGAAGATGTAGCACTGGTGGCAGGAGGCAAGAAAGGCAAAGGGAAGAAGCAGGCTTCCACAAGCAGTGGTGGGGGCAAAGGCAAAGGCAAAGGTAAACAGGTAAACACATAGAAGGACTATTCCAAGGTTAAATGTTGGAATTGTCAAAAGATGGGACACTATGCAGTTGTGTGTCCGGAGAAGAAGAAGAAGAAGGGGAAGGACCAGAGTTTGGCAGCTTCAACAGAGATTGAGGACTTTGCAGGTCGTTTTGACCGGGAGTTTACGTTCACTATGTGTGAGTCCTCTAATGCAGGATCACTTGCCATACAGGTTCAGAGGGAGCATGCTTTTCTCTCGATTAGCGGAGCATCTACAGGTATCTGGTATGTAGACAGTGGGGTTTCACGTCATATGACAGGAGTCCGTGAGTACTTCTCGGAGCTTTCAGAGAGTGGCACTGATATTGAGGTAGTACTCGGTGATGACAGAGTTGTTAGAGCAGTCGGGGTGGGGACACTGACATTTCAGAGGGAGTCCAAACCTCCCTTGAAAGTGACAGAGGTTCTTTATGTGCCAGGGATGAGGAAGAACCTCATATCTGTCTCAGCTTTGGAGGACAGAGGATATGAGGTACTGTTCAGGGGAGGACAGGTGTTGATGTATCCCAGGGGCGCTCCAGCCGATCAGCTAGAGTGATAGGTGTACGCCATGCAAAGGTGTACAGGTTTGCATTCCAGCCCCTTTTGGCATTGAGTAGTAGTACCGACAGCAGAGCTAGCAGTTATGAGCAGTGTGAGATTTGGCACCGCAAGATGGGACATATGTATCATGGAGCCTTGAGGACCTTGCGGGAGATCACTACAGGTATGCCAGATTTCAGTACTGATCACTTTGATACTTGTAGAGGATGTGCTATGGACAAGTTTGCCAAATCCCCTTTTCCCAGTAGTGACAGCAGAGCGACTGGGATACTTGATTTGATACATTTTGATGTGAGCGGACGGATGTCTCATGTTTCCTTGAGTGGATATGAGTACTATGTTTTATTCATTGATGATCACTCCAAGAGGACCTGGATTTATTTCTTGAAGACCAAGAGTGAGGTCTTCAAGTGGTTTCAGGATTTTAGAGCTCTTGTGGAGACACAGACAGGTCGGAAGATCAAGTCCCTGAGGTCGGACAATGGAGGAGAGTACACCCTTGGAGAGTTTGTTGACTATTGTGCGGAGGTAGGCATCAGGAGGGAGTTCACTGTTCCTTACAACCCCCAGCAGAACGGGGTTGCGGAGAGGAAAAACAGATCCATCATAGGGGCTGCCAAAGCCATGTTACATGATCAGGGGTTGCCATTGTTTTTGTGGGCAGAGGCCTGCAACACAGCTGTTTACTTGCAGAACAGGAGTCTGCATCGTGCCTTGGGGCACATGACTCCGGAGAAGGCTTTCTCTGGGAAGAAGCCTGATATTGGTCATCTTCATATCTTTGGATGCATTACATACTCCTATATACCCAAGGAGAAGAGGACCAAACTAGAGCCCACCGCAGAGAAGGGTATCTTTTTGGGCTACAGTGAGACCTCAAAGGCCTTTCGGATTTACATTCCTGCACAGAGGAGAGTTGTTGTCAGACGGGATGTGAAGTTCGAGGAGGACAGGGCCTTTAGGAGATCACGGGAGTTGGATTATCTGGATCAGCCAGACCCTCAGCAGCAGTTGAGTCAGTCATAGGGATCCAGTGGGCAGGGATCAGGAGGATCAGGAG
>APFE031436831.1:2893-38467 GCA_000404065.3 Pinus taeda | reverse complement strand
CCAATCCCCATTGCTCAAATGGTTGTTCAATGTTGACTGGTTGCAAAGGGAAAGCTGGTTTTCGTTGTCTTCCACTAGAAGTTTGGCAATTGAGGCATTTCCTTACATACTCGTGGGCATCTCTAAATAGAGTTAGCCAATAATATCCAGCATGAATAATCTTGTGAGCTGTTGTGTCAGCTCTAAAATGTCCTCCTGCTGGTCCATCATGTAATTCCTGCAACACCTTTTGGGCTTCAGTTTTCTCAAGGCATCTTAGCAAAATAGAATCATAATTCTTCTCAAAAAGCACATCATCAATAAGTGTAAAACTTTTTTCTTTTAACCTGATGGCCCTTTTGCTTTTGTAAGATAAATGTGGAGGAGCATAACCATTTTTTAAATAAAATACCAAATCTGCATATTGAGATTTAGAATCAGTGACACTTATCTGAATGATTTCTTCAATTGGACCAATATCGCTTGATTCGGGAATATTGGAAGCTCCTGCGAATATCCTGCAAAAACCTTGGCCTCTAACAATCTTTGCTGGCCTAATTTCTAAGTCATACTCTTGAAGCGCTGTGACCCAATTTGCCCTTTTTTCACCCAGTTCTTTTGTATCAATAGTTGCCTAACAGCTGGGAAAGGAACTATTACTTTTGTGTGGGTTTTCAGAAGGAAGGGTCTATAATGTTTGACTGCTTTAAACATAGCAAAGGCTTGTTTTTCCACATTGGAGTAATTCAATTCGGCACCCTGAAGATTTGAGCTAAAAAATGAAATGGGTGCCTCCAAATTGTGATCATTTAGTTGTGTGAGTACTGCAGCATATGAAGAGTCGGATACGATAGTATACAATGTAAAATGATTAGAGAAATTTGGAGTATTTAAGGAAGGGGCATTAATTATGGATTTCTTGATCAAATCAAAAGCTTCTTTTTCTAGTGATCCCCACCTAAAGACTGATTTTTTCTTAATCATTTTTTGGAGTGGCAAAATAATGTGAGAGAAATCTGGTACAAATCTTTTAACAAAATTAATCTGGCCTAGAAATGATTGCATCGATTTCTTATTGTGAGGGAATGGGATCTCAGAAATTTCTTTGATCCGATCAGGATCGATATAAATGCCATCTCGAGACACAATAAAACCCAAGATTTTACCTTGATCAAGAGCAAAGAATGACTTTTTGGGGTTAAGAGAAATACCATATCTCTTACAGCGTTGAAAGATTTGGTTTAAGTCATGTAAATGATTAGACCTCTCTTTAAAGAATACAGTTATATCATCTAGATAGACGACTACTGTTCGATTAATCAATCCCCTAAAAGCTGTATCCATATCTCTTTGGAATGTCGCTCCTGCATTTATAAGTCCAAAAGGCATTTTTTGATATGCATATGTTCCCCATTTTGTTCTAAATGTAGTCTTAAGCTGGTCATCAGGATGAACCAAGACTTGGTTGTATCTTGAAAAACCATCTAGAAAGGACATCAATTCAGAACCTGCCACTGATTGAAGTATTTGCTCCATAGTAGGCAATGGGAAATTGTCTTTTAAGCTTGCTCTGTTCAAATTTCTGAAATCAATACAAATTCGAATGTCGCCATTTTTCTTCCTGACTGACACCATATTAGAAACCCAATTGGAATGTCAGACTGGAAAGATAATCTTGGCTTTAAGGAGTTTGTTAAGCTCCGACTTTATCTGGCTTTCTAAATTTGGGTGTATTTTTCTAAACTCCTGCTGAATCGGTTTTTGATCGGGAAGCATTGGAATGGTATGTTGGATAATAGATGTATCATAAGTCTTTAAGTCATCATATTTCCAAGCAAAAACTTGCTTATTTTTCCTTAACAGTTTAATGAATGCTTCTTTCTCTTCTACATAAAGTCCTAATCCTAAATTCACATTTTGAGGAGCTTGCTTAGTACCCAAATTTATCAATTCAAACCTTAGGGTAGAGCTTTGGATCTTTGTATTAGTTACAGGTTTAAATCTATCTTTTATATCATAAAGATCTTCTAGATTTACCACAGGCTTAGGAATTGCGTTTTCCTGAGATGTTTCCTTTATTTGGGAGTCATGCTCATCTTCTTCAATGATTTGGTTATCATAAGATTTCTCAGAAGTTAAGAATTGTAAAATATCATCATCATGGTTAAATAATCTCCAATTAGTGACATTATCAGGAATTGAAGGCCTAAAAATCAACTCTACGGAAAATCTATCAAGGCTGTAGTCTTCAGAAGGTGGAGGCCTGGAGGCTACATTGGCTAGTAGGTCGGCTGCCGAATTCTGGGACCGAGGAATGGAGGAAATGTTAAATGCCAAAAAATGTGAGGTAAGGTCTTGCACTAGCGATTGATAATGCTTGAGGTGATTAGAAAGGCAATGAATTGCATTCCTAACCTGTTTAACAATAATTTCAGAATCGCCGAATACTTTTAGATATTGCACTTTAAGGCCGATTGCTTTATATAATCCCTGAACTAAAGCTTCATATTCGGTTGTGTTGTTAGTACACTCAAATTCTAATCGGCAAGACAACATTGTCTTTTCCCCATGTGGACTAACCAAGATGCATCCTGCTCTTGAGCCTTCGCTGGACTTGGAGCCATCAAAATACAAAGACAAAAATAAAGGAGTATTAACAATCATATTTACAGTTTTCTCATCATCATTGAAACACCTAGACTTATCTGTTTGTGAAAAATTTTCAATCTGAGATGTAAAATGATTAACTGAGAAAGGGGAGGGTTGGGAAACAAAGTTGCCAAAGAACGACTCTGATGAATAATTTCCCAAAATGTTGTTGTTGAATGCTACGGGGTGGTTTTCTTGTTCAATTAAGTCGTAAGTGCCTTGCCAAGTAACTCTGGTGAGACCCGTGCATGTAGTATCAGATATTAGGCCTTTCTTCTTGTTTATAGCAGCTTGTCCTGTGACTGGTGCAGCGAAAGCACCCGCAGTCTTCTTGGATTTCTTTCCCATCATGCTCAAACTCCTATCTATGAATGAATTCTGCATAGAGAGAAAATTGCGCGTAATACAGAAAGATAACAATGAAAACTTGCAAGTGACAATAACATATGAATAGGTGCGCAATAAGATATTCATCTTTTAAAATGGGTGTGGAGACAATCCATAGAAAGATTTTAAGACATGATCCCATTAATTGGCCGTATAAAACCTGTCATCCTTTAAATGTCCATTAAATCGTTATTCGGGCGAATAATCCCCTTAAGCATGCAATGGACGTTTTGGCGGCTGAGCGCAAGTGATCAAGCCTTAAATATGAATGAATTGAGCTATCCCATCACTTAATGGATTTTTATTGAAAACTGCGCCTTATCGCATCGCATCGGGTGTATGACAAGCGCGCTTGAACGATGTGTATTGGATACCGCCGATCGCCGAATGCGATATCGCATTGGCGAAAAGCTCTGAGCGCATCGAGACTTGAGTGAAAATAAACTGTCGATCACCGAACGCCGAACGCCGAATGCGCATCGCATCGGGGCAAATGGCATAGGGTGCTTTGAGGTGTGCATTGGATATTGCCGATCGCCGATTGCGATATTGCATCGGAGGAAAGATTTGTGCCACTTATGTATATTCCTTATGTCATTGCGATATGCGATCTTGCGATCGCTTTATCGCAATGACCAAGATTCACTTTATTTCTTTAAATGGGTTTGTTCAAAAGGGTTTTATAACATGCATTCATTTGATTATCGGACTTTTTGAACAATAAAGTATTGATATCAATTTTACTTTAAAGGGAACCATTTCATAGGTTGATATTTTATGAATAAAAATGATATGAAATGGGGGGTTGTTTGCAGAGCACAACAGTAACCGTATAATTGAGTTCAATGGGTGACAAGTTTGTAATAATTAAATAAATAGCATAAGATTGTTTTTCTTCTTCTTGTCCTAAAGCTATGCCTATAGCAGTGTTTGAGGCATCAGTGGAAATATGAAATGGTAGGGACCAATTTGGTCCTCTCAACGTTGGTGCCTGAACTAATTTTTCCTTCAATGTCTCAAAGGACTATTGGCAAGTTGTGGACCAAGAAAATTCACTATCTTTAGCCAAAAGTCAGAAAATGGGAGTAGCTATCCTTGAGAAATTCTCAAAGAATGTCCTATAGTAGCCCACATGTCCTAGAAAACCTCTCACTTCCCTTTGATTTTTGGGTATAAGAAGACTCAAAATGACTTCTATTTTTGTAGGGTCAACCTAGATACCTTTGCTAGAAATAAGATGGCAAAGAGCCACTCCTGCCTTGCACATCAATATGCATTTCTTGTCACTCAAGGCAGGATGAGCTTCTTGGCAATGAAGAAGCACTTTTTCTAAATTCATGAGGGCTTCCTAAAATTAATCACCAAACACAGAGAAATCATCCATATAAATTTCTACGCATTCAAGGCAGCAAAAATAGCCAAGGCTGCCCTTTGAAAGGTAACCAGGGCATTACATAGCCCAAAGGGAAGCACTTGATAAGAAAATGTACCCCATGGACATGTAAAGTGGTTTTGTCTTGATCCTTGGGTGCTATCTATATTTGGTTATATCTGCTAAAGCTGTTTAGAAAAAGAAAAGTACTTCTTACTAGCAAGGGTATCGATTACCTGATCAATGAAAGGAAGAGATAAGTAATCTTTGAGAGTGTCTTTATTCAATTCTATGTATTCAATACAAATGTGCCATCTCCCATCTTTATTTGAGACTAATACTTATGGAGAGACCCATTGGTTGTTAGAAATAGGATAAATAAAATCAACATCTAAGAGTTTTTTCAATTCTTCCTTTACAACGTCTCTTAGAGATGGGTTCATTTGCATTTGGGGTTTTCGGACAGGTCGGGCTTCATTCGGAATATAGATATGGTGTGTACAAGTTTTAGGAAGGATGGCTTGCATATCTTCATAACCCCATGCAAAGGCATCAAGATGGTTTCACAACAAATTCACAAGCTGCTCTTGCTGAGAAGGATCCAAGTCTGAACTAATATACAAGGATTTACATGGACTAATCCCAACAACAGTAGTATCAGGCTTAAGAGTACACAAGGGTGTCACTAGAGATGGTGATGATGGAGGTAGAGAGTCATACCCTTCCTGAAAATATAGACTAAAAATCTAACTTAATGACAAGAAATTAGGCATGGTGTCTAGATTGTTCAGGAAGTCTTGAATCTCACACTCTTGTGAGAACTTTGCATTTTGATGTATCAGGGAAACAGACTGAGTCTCCTCATCACTACTGTAGTCTAACCATAAAGTGTCTCAGAGCTCCTGAATGGATCTAGCAGGTGGATATAAGGTGACTTTATTTCAGAATCTCCATGGGAAATATACATATCACCATAACACCATTCGATATAAGAATTAGTCGTAGCAAGCCATGGTCATCCCAAGATCAAGGGATTCCCTCCCATAGGGTTCTTTGGCTAAAGCACAATGAAATCTATGGGGTATTCCCAAGAATCTAGGGAAACGACCACATCATCCAACACCCCTTCCGGTTTGATTTTAGATCGATCTACCAGTTCAAAAACAATGGGAGTAGGACGAATATGGACCAATATAAGTTGATCCATGGTTTTCTTGGTTATAACATTAATGGATGCCCCTAAGTCTATAAGTACATTGGAGACAAGGAAATCACCTATTTGAACAGAAACAACAAGGTTTTCGGGGTTGGTATACTTTTCCATGTGCATACACCTTGTCATTAACTCTACTGCTCTACCAACAAATTGAATGGTTTGGGGTTCCAATCTTCTCTTTCCTGGCTTCTTGAGACAAAGCTCCCTAATGATTTTTATACAGATGGGGATCTCTTTGATAGCTTGGAGCAAAGGTATCCTTATGAAAAGGTTCCTAAGCTCATAAGCCAGACTAGACTTAGGAATGGGGTCTTTCTTCTCCACAACTAACCTCTCTGGGTAGGGAGGTCAGTTGGAAGAATATGACAAGGGCTTAAAATGTACAAGGATAGTCTGGATGATGTCATCTTTTTCAGAATGGTCAAGAGTTTCCTCCTCTCCTTTCTCATTAATAATCACCATGGGCTACTTTTGAGTTTTTGAGGTTACTACCTTCCCTGATCTCAATTGGACATCATTGACTCCAGCTAGCATAGTCTGAAATCTGGATGAAGAAAGAGGGGTCATAAAATGAATCATTTGTACCGCTTTATTATTGGGGTTGGGTAAAGGTTAAGCAGGTAGGTAAGAAGGTTGAATTGGTGGAGGTAAAGGTAATGGTGGCATAGGTTGACTCAATTGAGGTAATGATGGTTGACGCATTGGGTAAGGTGCATATGTAGGAGGGCATGGTTGCATAGGTGCACGATAGGAATGATGTGAATGTTGTGAATGGTTTGGCCGTCTCCATCCTTGTTGCCAAGATTGGGAGGGTTTTCCATACTAATATTGAATCCCATGCTGCCAATGCTGAGAGTGAACAATGTTAGGATAGGAATATAAGTGTGCATTATAACTGAAAAAATGTTGTGGGGGTTCAAGAACCATACATGCACCTACTTGATTCCAATTTCTTCGTGCCCCCATAACATGCAATGATTTAGCTTCAGGTTGTCCCCTTTCAAGTACAACTTTCAGCCCAGGTATAGAGGGGCATTTATCTATAGCATGGTTATCTGCACAAATTGCACAAATATTAGTTTCTTTAATATCTAGAGGACATTCTCTTAAAGGATGCTTTCTTCTACATTTAGGACAGAAAATAGACAATATCTCTTTCTCTTCGACAAGTTTCTGCTAAAACTTCAAAGAGTCTATTTGTTTACTAACAATATTCGTTATTTAAGTTTTCATATTGTCCATTTTGTTTTCCAATCCAATAATCATAGCGGTTTTTCTGTTTTTATTCTGAATTCCTTTACCAGATCTATATTGGTTCCTCAAGAATTTCCTACACAAGTCACAGATCTGATCAAAAGCCTTTTGAGCAATATCCCCTTGTCCTAACAAATTTAAATTATTTCTAGCATCATCAGTGAGCCCACGTAAGAACAAGGTTCTAATGGTACTTGGATAAAATTTGTGGTTTGACCTTTGAAGGATATACAAGAATCTCTCAAGTAGTCCTCCAAAGTCTCATCATAATTTTGCACAATAGCAAAGATTTCATATTGAATATCTCTAGTTTTATAATATTCCTGATATTTTGATAGGAACACTCTCTTCATTTGCTCCCAAGAAGATATAGTGTTTCCTCCTAGTCCCATGAACTAGGGGAGTGTTGTGTCCTTGAGAGTTGCAGGAAACAACTTTAACTTTTGGGAATTAGATAAATAATCATAACTTCTACACAAAATATCAAACTTTAATAAGAAAGAGTCTATGTCATTATGTACCTTACCATAAAAATGAGGAAGAGCTAATGGTGAAATATTTTTCATTTGTACTTGTGTATTAGGATCCATAATCGGGAATCCCAAAGTGCATTGCTCCTCATTTACCTAATTTTCACTACTTCCTTATACATGGTCTTCCATATCTGCCATTGTTGTTCTTCCACACGAACCACTCTCAACAGGCTGAGAAGGTTGACTATGCATTCCAACAGTCCCCTTCTTCCCCTTTATGGGTTGTGTCACACTTGAATCATTGCTACCAGGGCCTAGGTGGACTGTTCCTGCATTATGAGTATGAGTTTGTTTGGACTTTCTGCCTACAAAAGAAGGCCCAATATGAGTTTTGGGTTCAGATTTTTCAGTATTTATTTGGCCCCTAGTGGGATTCAAACCCTTACCTCTTTTAGGCATTCATTTCAAAAAATGACAAAACAAAATTCAATTAGAAACTACAATTTTCAAAAAAAAAAACTGGCACCTATAAATTCCTTCAAACAATAGAAGCACATTGTAGGAAAAAATAATAGCAGACTTACCCCTATTGTAAAAAATGGAAAATTATTACCAATTCAAATCGCCTCCCTTGCAATGACGCCAAAATATCGGGTGCAAGAATTGTGCTTGAGCAAACTCCTCAACACTTAATTGTCAACCTGAGGGTTTCGTAAACTTAGAGATGAAGCACAGGAAATGCTAGAAATGGTAGGAACTTTTCCTATTCCTAATCCTACTTCTTAAAGGAAATGCTTTGCAGAATCAGATAGAAAACAATCGGAAAGGCAATTGACACCAAAGCAACTCTAGTGCTGGAATGTAAAAGACAATTTGCAAGTAAATCAAGTAAACAAATTTCACACAATGGAAACAATATTAAATGCTGTATGCTATGTTCATATTGAGATGGATGGCTAACAGTCTGCAAGTGGGCCCTTGCAGAGTTCTATCTTCCTCCTCATCTTCCTTCCACACAAAAAACATGTCCTTGCACTATTGCCGTCTGCTTGCACTAGTGCAGGTACAGTATCTCTATGTAAAAGTATATTTGACCTTCCTTACTGAAGACTTATGTCTTAGTGAAGGTTATCTAAGCCTAAGGGCTTATAGCACTCTGTTTCTATGATAAGAGACCCACTCTTGCACCGAGGTAGATTTTCCTTCTTCCAGTTTCCAAATTACTTTCGAAAGGACCAAAAGATGTGCTGAAAAAGAATTGCAACTATAAATGAAATTCTGAAGTAAAATATCTGTGAAAAGGAAATATGCTTTAATTCATTAAACCTTGCAAAGGAAATAAACTTCATGAAATAAAAGCAATCCAAAGGAATCAAACAATAGTCTAAGTGTTTTGCATGTGTTAATTAAATTTGGTAATCCACTAAAAATTCTGATGTTCTTTGCAAGTATAACATGTTCATGATAATTTTATGCAGTTGCTTCCAGATCTCTTAAAGATGTACTTTTAATGCTAGAGACATTTACTAAGTTACTGATTCATTCACTTACAAAATAACTGGAAATAATATGCAGGTAAGTGATTCAATGTTTGCTACAAAACGAATCACTAAACCAAAGTGCAGGCAAACGCATGCACTGTGTGGAGCACTTGGAAGGTATGCTTTTGACAAGCAATTTAGTGGTTTTTCAATAATAATTGTAACCTTTTCTCCATTTTGAATTCAAAGAAGATAAAGGATTTGAATAAAATGTGCAAGAATTGACAAAGGAAGCTCAATTATTAATAATTGCCGTTTTTATGCAGGAAGACGTGGAAGCAAGGAGTTGCCGTCCAAAAGCGAGAAGCAGAGGAAGAATAACTGCTGTCCCTCCAGAAGGGAACCGGATGCGAACAAGATAAAGGAAATCAGAGCTGAATAGTCCAGGGAAAGAATGCGGGATACCGAGTCGGCGAACGGGAGGAAGAAAAGAGAAGGATTAACCTATTGGCGAATCCCTCAGGATCTTCGATCCTGAGGGATCGCTGTTTTACTTATCTTTGATTATCTAGATACCTTCGTCATTACTTTTATATAAAGGAACAGCGTCATTGAGCGAGAGACGATGGTTTTATATACTTTTAAGTTTCAGAACAAACTTTGATCATTGAGTCTCACTGAGACCTGGTTTTGTTATACTCTGTTGATGCGATTAATATAAAAGACTTGGTGTTTATTTCATCTCTGCGTCTGGAGTAACCTAAGGCGGTGTACCATTGGTAGCTAAGGGCCTGGCTCCGAAGGACACTTGCTTTTGTATCATTATACGGTGATTTGTGTGTGGTTTGTTTATCTTTATTACTTAGCAATCTGACACATCTTTCATATGATATGCTATGTTCTGTTATGATCAATATATGAATGATTTCTCCATGAAATGACTCTGCACTGTACAATTGGATCTATTCAAGGTTGAATTGTATCTTTAATCATCTATTTCTGTAACAGAGTGTCGGTATGAATGTTACTATCATTGGATCCATGTGAAATAATATTTGTGGGACTTGAAAGTAACATTACTCTGTTTAGCAATATAGTTATATCATTCATCATTCTCAGATTGCTATATTAGTATAGAACATGTACATACGGTTGATGCTTGCTGTTCCATAATTCATCAAGGATCGTTGTTCCATTTTATTATTGTTGTTCCATTTTATTATTGTTGTTCCATTTTGTTATTGCTGCTCCATTTTATTATTGTTGTTCCATTTCATTATTGCTATTCGATTTTACTGCTGTTCCATTTACTGCTATTCTATTTCCATTTTGCTGTTCCATTTTACCTTCTGCCATTTTATTTACCTGCCTTTGTTGTTTTGGTGTGAGAGAAGGTCTAAGGCTATAGTGAGCCTCAGCAAGACGTTGCCTAGCTCCCAGACCTATAAGTCCATGCTCCAATTTCCTTTCTTTATCAGTTTCTAGAGGGATGGGTTATTGCTTCCTTACCCTTGACTGATCAACTTTCTTGTGTGATTCTATCTTTTGGATTAGTTTAGTTACAACTTAGCATCTGTTTTCTTTCGTATCTTCTGAACACTATACTACTAAGCATTACTCGGAAAAATAGCCTCGGATTGAGCTACTCTTTGCAATAACAAAACGTTCCCGGATTGACTTATTAATGTGGAATAATTAGAAGTGTGGGAGACCCTAGTTATAGCTCTACATTTTGGCGCCGTTTCCGGGGAAGGAGTATAGCCATTTTCCTTTACAGAGTAGTGCACAAATCTGCTAGGGGGGAGTTGGATCTTAAAAACGGAAGGTAAGAACCTATGTACGGAGCATGTAAAAGCCCTGCTCCACCGTCCGATCTCTTAGCAGAATTGCTGGTTGAATAAGATTTAGTAGTTTTTAGAGTGCATGACTAAGCAGAAAAATCTAGAAAAGAATATCAAACCTCCAGGCAAACCTGAAAAATCCAAAGGACCGGTGACCCTTGGCCGAACAACCTTCATAGACGAAATCTATAAGAAAACTGAATCTCAGCCATCGGTAGGCCTCAGAAAGATTAATTCTAAACAACCTACTAGCTCCCTTCAGGCAACAGCATCACCATCTGGAGCCTTTGTTGCGGTGCATAGTCAGACTGATGAACAGGACTTTCAAGAAATTGAAAATTCTGTGTTAGAACGACTGCAGGAAGGGAATTTAAGTAACCTTTGTGAAGGAGAAGGGGAAACAGGGGAAATAGGAGAACCAAGGTCTCCTTCTAGGATAATCCAACTGTTATACATCCCAGATAAGGGGAGCGTGGTCAAAGTTAATATTGAAGGCACCCCATTCCCTCAGATAGAAATTCCAGATAAGGGAAGTGTCATTAAAACAGTCCCTGCCAAGGCCGTTCCTTCTCAACCTAGGAACACCCTCCTAGAAATTCCGGAAGGTTATTGGCACATATTTGATCCTATGGCGCAGAATTAGCCAAACACTCAAACTTCTACATTGCAATATCCTATAGTAGATTCTGCTGCAAATGCACCCATGAAAGCGATCCCTCTTCAACACATCCCGACGTTTCATGGACTTACATCAGAGGACCCCGATGCATTCTTATTTGAATTCGACGTGCTATGTAGAGGATATGATTACACCACTGACCCCTAGAAATTAAAATTGTTCCCCTCCACTTTGAAAGGAGCAGCTCTGAGATGGTTTATGGGTTTAGGTGGTGGAGTCATAAACAACTGGGAGAAAATGAAAGAATCTTTCCTCAAGAAATATCAGGATTACTACAGGTCGAGAGAACTAAAAGATAAAATTTTCCAAATGACGGCCAGACCAAATGAAACCTTAGAGGAATACATAGAACGTTTCCAGTATAATTTACAAAGATCCCCCTATGCATCACTACCTCTACCTGATAATGTGTTGAAAACTGCATTGATTAGCGGCATGAAAGAACAGTGGATTGAAACATTGAATATCATGGGAAAAGGGGATATTTACCAAGAGAATTTCGCTGACATCATTGATTTATGCATCAGGAGTTCAAGAGGCAGCACAAGGATAAAACCAACAGAATATGATCGGTTTGTTAGAGATAACAAAATATCAACAGAAGGAGTAACACGTGTAGAACTTGGGAATTTATTAGAAAATTTTAAAACTGATATTCTGGGGACATTAACTACACATCTTGATATTGTGCAGGCTAAATAAAAGCAGATGGAGGCAGAACAAAATCTGGCGATTTTCTGCCCCCGATGCAGAAGAAAACATAGCCACAAGGAATGTCCACTAGATGCAGTTCAAACATGTGCTATCTGTATGAAAGATCAACTTACTGAGAGCTGCCCCTCACTTCCTGGATTGAAGGCAGTATACAAGGAAGCGGAAGAAGAACCAGAGGCAGCATACTTTGTTAACCAGTGTCGCCAATGGAAACCTAGGCAATCTGGTATGTTTTCGGACCCAACTTCTTCTTTCCATCCTCTGCAGTCTAACGCTCAGCAATATGGTATGTGGGAAAACCAATCTACACCCCCATTTCCGAACTGGTCATCACAGCCGTTTCCGTCTCCAAATCCATGGATGAATCAGACAGGCCAATTCGGCTGGCCAAATTTTCCCTACACCCCACCGTATTGGCAGAATAACTCATATCCTCCACAATGGATTCCCCCTACTTCACAAGGTTCACCCTAGCAGACAAATTGGCCAAAATCGACATATCAGCCAACAGGAACTACTCCACTCCCTCAACCGACTCTGCCAGCCTTACAACAAAACCCCCAGTCTAATCTGAGACCGCAACTCCCAGCCCAACCCAATCCCAATCCTAATAATAGACCAGTCCAATCCCTCCAAATCATAGAAACATTAGAAATCGGACCTGACCTAAGGGAGTGCAATGATCTTTAGTTAAGATCTGGACGTATAATAGAAACAGAGGGAGACAAAACAGTTCACATTGAAGATTAGTTACCAATAGAACAACCGCTACAACAAGAGGGTGTAAATAGAGAACAGACCCATCAACAAGCAAGTACATCCTCTCCTCCTTTCCCGGAACGATTAGTCATACCATGACCAGTACAATATCCAGACTTTGACATTTTGGGAGAGTTACAAAACCTGTACATAAAAATTCCATTCCTCCAAGCCATTCCAGACATTCCTATATACGCAAAAACTATAAAAGAACTGTGCATAAAAAATCAAGGAAGAATACAACCACTAACCCTAGAGTCCAAGTAGTCGGTACTTTATCTGACTTGTTATCAGGAAAAGAGACACCTATCAAATACGAAGATCCCGGAAATCCAATTGTAACTGTCCAAATCTATGGTCAAACCCTGACTAACGCTTTAGTTGATCTAGGAGCTGCAATCAATATTTTGACAACCTCTACCTGCCAAAAGCTTGGCATTACATTAGTAGAACCTACTTCTACTTTGCTAGAATTGGCAGACCGATCTGTAGTTCGACCAAAAGGTACTCTATACGATGTCATGGTTTCTGTAGATTCCTAGGAATATCCAACCGATTTCCTGATAATTAATCCAAAAACCCGACTGGATGGACATCCGCTAATACTAGGAAGACCTTGGCTTGCTACTGCTGATGCCTACATTGGTTGTCAGTAGGGAAACATGACCATAACTAAAGGACCAGACGTTAAAAATCTAGTTCTATATCCTCCAGCACAGCCAAGCCTTCCAATAATCAAAACTAATCAGTATCTTGTGTCATACCTTACGAACAATATCAGATCCCCATTGAATGTACAGAAGGCTTTAGATTTTAAGGACCAAACAGAAGATGATGCCATCAATAACTTCATTAGTCAAACTGAATCTAGATCTCACACACAGTGTTTCATGATAGAAGCAGCATTTGATAGTGAGCTAGAAGAAGACCCTTTGAAAGATGCACATGACCAAACAATACCAGTGACTGTCGTTGCCAACAGTAAAGTAGTGGAAATTGAACCTGGTAAGACTTTGAATATCAACGCCAACCTTACACCAGACCAAGAAAAAAAGCTCGTTAATCTGTTACGAAAATATCAAGGAGCATTTGCGTGGGATTACCCTGATATGAAAGGGATTGAACTTCAATTATGCACCCACCACATCTATATAGAAAAAGATGCAAGACCTGTTCATCAGCCGCAAAGAAGACTCAACCCCCATTTAAAAGAGGTAGTAAAAGCCGAACTTCAGAAACTTTTAGATGTTAATTTTATCTATCCCATCTCCGACAGTAAATGGGTCTCTCCCCTGGTGGTGGTACCCAAGAAAAATGGAAAATGGAGGATTTGCGTGGATTACAGGGATTTAAATAAAGCCACACAGAAGGATCACTTCCCTCTCCCATTCATAGACCAAGTATTGGACACTCTGGCAGGAAAGAAATTATTTTCTTTCCTGGACGGCTTCAGTGGATACAACCAAATCCAAATTGCCCATGAAGACCAGGATAAAACTACCTTTACTTTCCCTTGGGGAACGTTTTCCTATCGAGTTCTACCCTTTGGCCTATGTAATGCCCCTGCTACATTCCAAAGGGCTGCCCTTAGCATCTTTGCAGATCTAATAAATGATGGACTTGAGGTGTACATGGATGACTTTACACCATATGGAGATGATTTTGACCCAGCTTTAGATACCCTGGAAAAAGTCCTACAACGTTGTATCGCTACCAGGCTTTGTCTGAGCCACGAAAAATGTTACATGATGATGACAAAAGGGCTCATTCTAGGGCACTATGTTTCAGCAGCTGGCATCCAGGTAGACCCAGCCAAAATCCAAATTCTTTTGCTTATCCCTACCCCCACTACTCAAACAGCGGTACGCAGTTTTCTTGGATTTTCTGGGTATTACAGATGATTTATAGAACATTACTCACATATTGCTGCACCTCTATATGCTCTAACTGGTAATGTTGATTTCTTGTGGACAGAAAAATGCGGCCATGCTTTCAAGGAATTAAAGAAGCTTTTATCAACAGCCCCAGTCCTTCGAGGACCAAACTAGAATTTACCATTCCAAATCTCATCTAATGCTTTGGATACAGCAATCGGTGCAATCTTGGGGCAAGAAGAGGATAAAAAACCATATGCTATCTACTATATCAGCAAAAATTTATCCTCTGCCGAACTGAATTATACTGTCATTGAAAAGGAATTCCTGGCTGTAATACATGCTGTTAACAAATTTAGACATTATATCACAGGCTATCCCGTTGTGTTTTATACAGATCATTCTGCTATCAAATATTTGGCAAATAAACCTGTTACAAATGCTAGAATAACCAGATAGTTGATCTTATTGCAGGAGTTCGATATCACCATCAAGGATCGACCTGGCAAGGAGAACCCTGTAGTCGATTTTCTCTCACGAATACCGAAATCAATTGAAACAGCAGCAGTGGAAGATCAATTTCCTGATGAACACCTGTTTGCTGTTGCTGTTCGAACACCCTGGTATGCTGATGTCGCCAATTACCTTGCAGTAGGTAAGCTACCAAAACACTTAACCCCTCAGGAACGTACGCAGATTGTTCAGAAGAGCACTCGATTTTCATGGATTGGAGGCCATTTTTTCCACACAGGGCCAAATATGCAAATTAGGAGGTGTATTCGAGAAGACGAAATCTTCGACAGTTTAAAAGCTTGCCATGACGGACCATGCGGGGGACACTTTGCTGAAAAGAGAATAGCACACAAAGTTTATAAGAAGAGCTTCGGCGTAAATCACATGAAAGAGACCTTTGTCGACGCGTTTCGAACCAACTAGTGTGGTTCATCGTCAAGACAAGTTGAAGAATCATATCTGGCCTAGCATGTTAAATAGATTGTGCAGAGACTCCAACGGCTACATAACGGATAATTACCGGCTAATTTGGACTCTAAGGCCAGGTCTAAATTATATTAGTAAATTTAGTATTATATTTATTTTAATAATCTTAAGATTAAATATATTACTCTAAATCTATAAATAAGTAAAATTAGGTACAATTGGTACACGAGAGAATAACTAAAATTTTATTAAATGTTATTGAAATTATACAACTGCTTTATTTACTAATATCCATTCTTAGTCAAATTAATAAAGGTAATTGGTTGTTAGGATAAAGTAAATGAGTACTAATATTATTAGGATACCAATGATTATATTATTTTAATGGTAAGATTTAAGCCTTAAGTTACCCATTTGTTAATTTATTTACTAGATATATATATCTATATATATATATAATATTATATATATAGTAATAATCATGAAGGTTTTTTTAAAAATCAAGTTAATTGTAATTAATTTATTAGTTAATAATAAATATATCTCTAGGATTGTTATTACTTAATTCAATTATAAACAATCCTAGAGATATATATTATTATTAATAATAAATTAGTACAAATTAACTGATTTTTAAACAACCTTCATGATTTTACTATATATATATATATATTTATATATATTATTAATATTATAACTGTATATATATTAGAATATTAAAGCAAAATAGTTTAAGGATAGGAGAGAAATCTAGACCTATCATACTTTATTATCGATAATTAGAGAGATGATTAGATAGCTTAGAACATAAATAAATAAATGACAGATTAGTAATAATACTAAAACTATAAATATAAATGTAAGTAAAATAAATAGAATTAGAACCAAGAATAAATAGTTACTAACTACGCAATAATAATAACCTTATGAATGCATTAACTAATTAAATAATGCAAAAACCATACAACTATATCAAATCAAATAACTGAAATTATATATATATATATATATATATATATGCTTATAAATATTTATATGAAAATTGCATATTAAGAAGAATGATAATCGTAATGATAATACTCATAAACAAATGAAGGAGAATGAACAGTCGCTCGTTATCTATAAATAAATTTATATAATAGAGGAGATTCTACTATACGAACATAGAGAAAATAACCTGGAAGAATGACAAAGAGACACAAGAGGCGAAGAACAAGAGAAATTCTAAAGGAAACCCTAAGAAGACAGGGCGGGGATCCAACACCTACTTACCTTCCAGCCATCATCTCTGTTGAGATTGTTAGGCCTCTTTTCAATTTCTATAGCTTCCCTTAACTTACGATGATGGAACTGAGCCACCTTGGCAATAACCTTGGCCTCCTCAATACAGACATGATGCCTGGTCTTGTCCACATGTTCTGCTAAGGCTGAAGACTTTGTTCTCCCATGTCTCAGGTCAGCTGCATGCTTGCAGATTCTTTGCTGGATGGAGCGCCCTGTTTCTCCTATATAGGGCGTCCCACATGAGCAAGGAATCAAATACACACCCTTCATGTCCATAGGGTTAACAGGATCTTTCACCAACCGAAGGGAATTATGAATGGTTTTGAGGGGCCTGAAGGTTGAGGGAATATTAAACCTTCTAAGAATTCGAGTTATCTTGTTTGTGGTCCCCTGGATATAGGGAAGATGGACACCTAGATGTCGTTCCTTCAGTTCTTTCTTCTTAAGCACACAAAGTATTGCAGACGGGATACTATTGGCCTACAATTTTCAAAGATGCGAAAAAGTTTGCACAAGCCTGTGACAGCTGCCAGCGAGCAGGATGACCTGGCCAAGCCGATGAGATGCCTCTGAGACCACAATTGGTCATTGAGCCATTTGAACGATGGGCTCTTGACTTCTTCGGGCCCATCAATCCATCATCAAATCAGAGGACATACATTTTGGTGGCGAAAAACTATGTTACTAAATGGGTCGAGGCCGAATCATTACCTAAGGCTACAGAAGACTCTGTAATACAATTCTTGTTCCATTTGTTTGTACGTTATGGACTTCCCAGAGAACTAATCACAGATGGTGGACCACAATTTGTTGGAAATAAATTAGATGCAACACTTAACAATTATCATGTCCAACATAAGATCACTACCCCATACCATCCGCAGGCAAATGGGCAAGTAGAAAGTAGTAATAAGGTAATAGAATCAATTTTAACAAAAACCATTGCATCGCATAGGAGTGATTGAGCCGCCCGATTACCTAAGGCACTATGGGCCTATAGAAACACAAGCTATTCGCCTTATCAATTAGTGTTTGGAAAGCAACCAATATTCCCCATAGAATTTGAAATCCAAACGCTACGAACTGCATAGGAGGTCGGCCTAGATCTGAGTGAGGCACAAATCAATCGATTACAGCATATTAATCAATTGGACGAAATCAGACTCTCTACATTACAAAATACAACATTGATTTAACAACATCGAGCTAAATGGCATGATGCACTTATCAAGAACAAAGTCTTTCATGAAGGAGACTGGGCTCTGTTATACGACTCTCAGTTTCAGGACTTCCCGGGGAAACTCCAGACTCGATGGTTAGGACCATGCGAAATCCAGAAGGTACATGACAATGGGACCCTTACTCTGATCATAATTGATGGTTCTGAATATGCGTTCAAAGTAAATGGCCACCGAGTTCGTCTCTATCGAAAGCCACTCACTCGGGAATCCTTCTGTCAGCAGCTACAACAAGATACTGATATGGAAATTTTAGGAGATGAAGCTAAATCTTCCTCACCTATAATTTAAGGAATTTTTTTTCATAACTTGTACATAACATCTTGTATATATGTTTTCTTGATTTTCTTTTTGGATTCTAAGTGTTTCTGCTGTTCCTTTTCAAAAGGAACAGCACTGATGTGTTTCTGCTATTCCTTTTCAAAAAGGAACAACACTGGTGTGTTTTTGTTGTTCCTTTTCAAAAGGAACAGAACTTGGGTGATTTTGCTGTTCCTTTGCAAAAGGAACAACAATTGTGAGATTTTTGTTGTTCCTTTTCAAAAGGAACAGCACTTGTGAGATTTTTGTTGTTCCTTTTCAAAAGGAACAACACTTGTGAGATTTTTGTTGTTCCTTTTCAAAAGGAACAACACTTGTGAAGATTTTTGCTGTTCCTTTTCAAAAGGAAGAGCACTTGTGAGATTTTTGCTGTTCCTTTTCAAAAGGAACAGCACTTGTGAGATTTTTGCTGCTCCTTTTCAAAAGGAACAACACTTGTGAGATTTTTGATGTTCCTTTTCAAAAGGAACAACACTTGTGAGATTTTTGATCTTCCTTTTCAAAAAGGAACAACACTTGTGAGATTTTGCTGTTCCTTTTCAAAAGGAATAGCGCTTGCGTGTTCTTGTTGTTCCTTTTCAAAAGGAACAACACTTGTGTGTATTTTTGCTGTTCCTTTTCAAAAGGAACAACACTTGTGTGTTGTTGCTGTTCCTTTTCAAAAGGAACATCACTTGCGTGTTTTTGTTGTTCCTTTTCAAAAGAAGCAGCATTTGGGTGTCTCTGTTGTTCCTTTCTCAGAAGGAACAACATTTGCGATTTTCCATTGTTCCTCTCAAAGAAACGACATCCTACAAATTTATCTGTATGGATTCTTTTTTGAGGAATGTCGTCGGCATGTTTTTACTCTTATTGAGGATGCTTTGTACCCATGTTGTCCTCAGTCATTTAGATACAACAATGAACTTATGCGATGAACATAAACCATGATATACCGATGTCAGCACATCATAAATCACCATCACTATAAAGCCCAGTATGTATAAGAGGACAAGAGGAGGAACATTAAATTTTCATCTTCGCTGTCATTGTCTTATTACTGGCACCATGGTTGGTGATCTTTATCATGACGATTCCCCTAAAAATCTTTCTTGATTATTACTTAGGAGTAAGAATAAAGGATTTATATCTGTCTGTTGGGATGATAAGACTTCTTCCACCATTCCCCACTCTTAAGGAGTGCGGAACCACCCTTATGTGGAAATAAACAAGAAACAGAGGTGCTATGCAAAAACAAAAAGAAAATATAAAATTGTCAAATGCAGGATAGGGGGTCTCAGCGAGAGCCAGTCTACCATGATCATAAGGATGGAAGCGAAGTGGCATTCCCATTATGGCCACCACACTAGGGATATGGTCTAAAGGAATATTAACAAGCAAACCTTGGAACAGGGGGTCTCATCACGAGCCGGCCTGTCCACGTTTCGCGCCTACCTTGTGAATGGCATTATGGCTATCTGGTTACCAAGCCAGTATAATGGCCTGCATTTTGACAAAGCACTCTTCAGAATATACACAAAGGATCATGGTTCCGGAGGGTTAAATAAACAACTCTGCCAAGGTTATGAACACATGTTGGCAGTAGAGCTCTGTTAATGGCATAGAAGTCGTAATGGTTACACCAACAGGTATGATATTAAATTTTTTGTCTCTTATATCCTTTGAATAGATCGTATGTCACACCCCGATGTATATATCGCATGAATATTCATTACCACCAATCATGGCAACGGAACTGATAATGACCACTGGATATTTCGTACGCTTGACAGACGTCCCATCCCCCGGCTCCTCATTATATCACGCAGGCTCTTATGTAAGACGCGATCTACCTTTTTGCCTCGATTTCGGCATTTTGTTGTTTTTCTAAAACATGGCATAATTTCATATGTTGTTCTTTATGACTTGACTTCCGACTGGCTGCTACTCCTCTCTTTGATGGCTGGGGACAGCCTATCAGATCGCGGGGGGGAGGTAACCTCATTACTCCATGGATTACGTGGTTGCACAACATTCGGACAAGATAATGTACGGAGGAATGGCATGGGTTAACGGTATGATGATTCCATTTTACGGAAATTGTCGTCCACGATCCTTTTTTCGTTGCATGCTCTGTGATCTTTTCCAAAATTTAGTGACGATCATCCTCTCTGCGTCGCAAGCACCACAAGCAGTTGCTGTTCCATTAAGAATTCTGAGTAGAATCATGGGGGGAAAGACGGTCCGAAGCGAACCTCATGAGCTAACAGTCTCTGCTGCTGCCCGCAAAATCCTGGAAAACGCAGGGTGGTTGAATTATTTCATCCACCTGCAAGAATCAAATGAAGCAGTGGTGTTGGAATTCCTGCAAAATTTGCAGGAAAATTACTCTATAGTAGGAGGAAAGCGGATAGTGGTTACGGAGGATATCATTGCAGAAGTCTCAAGATTACCAGCTGTTGGACCTGTATGGACGTTGAAAAAGGAAAGATTACAAAAGGCTATGGAAATTTTCCAGGACGAAGGCCAAAGTTTGACAGTCAAAGGGAAAGGAGTTCTGCCAGCAACACTAGGGGAACCCTGGACCGAGCTAGCAAAGACAGTGCAGAGTTATATCACCTGCGAAGGAAGAAAAGATGTGGTAAGACCTCGTCACCCAAAACTTTTAGTTGTTTTAAAAGGAAAATGTTCTGTAAATCTCCCTGCACTTTTAAATTTGTTATTACATGATGCGGCCCGAAGCTTGAAGAAGGCCCAACACATAGATGCAGTTGTTAGCCACCATCGACTGATTTGATTGATAGTGAGCCACAGTCTCACTCAACAACAAAGCACTTGGGAGGAACTGATCGCAATAGTCGAGGGGGGATCGGCTGCACCACCCCCAAAACCTGAACAGTCCTCCAGGACGCCGGAACGATGAGAGAGACGCAAAGAGTTAGCAGCAGAAAGACATGCTGCTTCAAAGCGGAAACAATCCTTCGGTACGCCAGAACGACCAGAGGAACCCAGAGAACTTGCTGGCACACCCGACCAACCTGAGAGACCAAGGAAATCAGCCCGGCTGGCTCGGATACGAGGAAGGTTGGAAAAGATTCAGGGAACCACGGCCCAGCCAATTGAAATTGTGGACAAACCTCCAGAACCAGAAGGAGGACCCTCCGAAGGAAATGCTGAGCAATCAGGGGCCGAGGCTGACCAGCCGGAAGGAGGAATTGAAGAAGGAGATGAGCGCTCTGAGGAAGAAACAGCCACCAAACAGGGCAATCAAGAAGAAGAAATAGTACAGCCAGGGGGTAGCCCATTGCAGGACCCTGTGGGTGAGGAGGAATTGGTAGCAGTTCTGGCCAATATGGGGGAATATGGCCAGCCCTCCAGCACAGCAGGCATCCCTGACGGACCCGCAGAGGAAGAATTACCTGAGGAAGTGCATGCAAAAAAGGCAGGGGAAGAAAACTTGCCTGGTTATGATAATGAAATGGAAGACAACAATCAGGGACAAGCTGTCCCCAAGACGCCGAAAGATATCCCAGATGAAGAAGGAGTGGACTTAAGGGCCAAACCCTTTGTCGAGGTAAAGGAAATTAAGAAATTAAGGAAGAGACAGCAGAGGTTGCTGGGCACTATAGCCAGGCTCCAACAGCAAATTCGAATTTTGAAAGCCAACTTGAGAATACAGAGGACCACAAGGAAAACTGCAGCAAGAACCACGAGGACAAGAAGACGGCAGACCTATACCCATTTTTTTGGTCGAAACCCCATTAGGAGACCTACTGCCGAGGAACAAACTGTTGTTCCAAATATTGTGGAGGAACAGACTGCTGTTCCATCTGACCCTAAAGAATGGATGGACATTCCAATGGAACAGCAAGAGGCTCCGATGGCAGGAGGACCACAACAACCCTTTATTCGCGTTAAGAAGGAAACACAAAGCAAAGAGGCCCAAACAGAAGCACCACCCTCAGGGGTAATTCGGGTCCTAAACTCTAAGCAGCATAATAGAAAGGTCCAGGTTAAACTTCCAGCCTCTACGGCTTTGTGGAAAAAGGATCCAAAAACAAGGACCTTGCACAAAATGATGAAGAAAGCTCAGCAAGAAGTTGGGCAGGGGCGAGAACAAACAGTCCCCAAGGAGAAATACAAAGAGCTATAACAACAACTTCGGGACATTAGTCAGTCCGAGAGCCAGGCCTTTGAAGGATGGCAAAAGGAGCAGGAAAAGGTTGCTAAGGTAACTCGTCGATTAGATAGTGTTGTTAAGTAGATGGACACTGTGTGTTCCTTATATAATGACGTTTTGACTTGTAGGGCCCCTGCTAAAAATTATGCTTTATTTTTTCTTGAACGATATTTGCGATTGAAAATAAAAGCCATTAGGGCAGGAGCACCTATCCACATCAACATTGTTAATGATTTTATAGACTGTTGCAAGCACTATGGAGTTAAGGTTCAAAGGTTATTGTGCGAGTTTTACTTGCACAACCTTGTGCTAGACCAGGAAACTGATTTAAATCTTGGCCCTTTTGTTGGCAATATACAATTCCAAGCCTTTATCTCATTTGGGGTTAATCAGCTGAAATGGCTCAAAGCTTATAACACCTTTTAGAGACAAGAGAATAGCCTAGACTTATGGGTATGAGCTGAACCTAGAGACCCAGTGACGCTATGGAAAGAGCATAGGAGTGTTATGAGGATCCCGGGTGTCATCAAGATATTAGGACCCATGCACGAAGACTTGATCCGACATAGTTTGGAATATTTCCTGACTATTAAATACCTTGCCATCGATGCTGCAAAATTTCGATACCGGACCTCTAGCCCAAATATCCAGCTCAGTGAACCATTCAAATACGAGAATTTTGAGCTGGCTTCCAGCCGATTGAACCTTTATGGGGAACCGATTCTACAAGCAGGGCCATCCTGGTTGGGGTATCGATTTCGCAGTCCAATTATTTGGCACCCTGCACCCAGATATCAGGCCTTGTATGAGATGCCTGCAGATCAAATAGATCAGTTCTTTGATAATCTAGTTGCTCATCACGGTTGTTGGCCTCCTCACGAGATCCCCTCTCCGGCCTATTCTCTCACCGCCTTGCATGTCAACTATAATGTTTTCATGAGGCCATCAAACAGGGTAAGTAGTGGGGTGTGTGGAGCACTTGGAAGGTATGCTTTTGACAAGCAATTTAGTGGTTTTTCAATAATAATTGTAACCTTTTCTGCATTGTGAATTCAAAGAAGATAAAGGATTTTAATAAAATGTGCAAGAATTGCAAAGGAAGCTCAATTATTAATAATTTTCGTTTTTATGCAGGAAGACGTGGAAGCAAGGAGTTGCCGTCCAAAAGCGAGAAGCAGAGGAAGAATAACTGCTGTCCCTCCAGAAAGGAACCAGATGTGAACAAGATCGAGCAAATCAGAGCTGAATAGTCCAGGGAAATAATGCGAGATACCGAGTCGGCGAACGCGAGGAAGAAAAGAGAAGGATTAACCGATTGGCGAATCCCTCAGGATCTCCGATCCTGAGGGATCGCTGTTTTACTTATCTTTGATTATCTAGATACCTCCGTCATTACTTTTATATAAAGGAGCAACGTCATTGAGCGAGAGACGACGGTTTTATATACTTTTAAGTTTCAGAACAAACTTTTATCATTGAGTCTCACTGAGACCTGGTTTTGTTATACTCTATTGATGTGATTAATATAAAAGACTTGGTGTTTATTTCATCTCTGTGTCTGGAGTAACCTAAGGCGGTGTACCATTGGCAGCTAAGGGCTCGGCTCCGAAGGACACTTGCTTTTGTATCATTATACGGTGATTTGTGTGTGGTTTGTTTATCTTTATTACTTAGCAATCTGACACATCTTTCATATGATATGCCATGTTCTGTTATGATCAATATATGAATGATTTCTCCATGAAATGACTCTGCACTGTACAATTGGATCTATTCAAGGTTGAATTGCATCTTTAATCAGCTATTTCTGTAACAGAGTGTCGGCATGAATGTTACTGTCATTGGATCCATGTGAAATAATATTTGTGGGACTTGAAAGTAACGTTACTCTGTTTAGAAATATAGTTATATCATTCATCATTCTCAGATTGCTATATTAGTATAGAACATGTACATACGGTTGATGCTTGCTGTTCCATAATTCATCAAGGATTGTTGTTCCATTTTATTATTGCTGTTCCATTTTATTATTGCTGTTCCATTTTGTTATTGCTGTTCCATTTTATTATTGTTGTTCCATTTTATTATTGCTGTTCCATTTTACTGTTGTTCCATTTACTGCTGTTCCATTTCCATTTTGCTGTTCCATTTTACCTTCTGTCGTTTTATTTACCTACCTTTGTTGTTTTGGTGTGAGAGAAGGTCTAAGGCTATAGTGAGCCTCAACAAAAAGCTGCCTAGCTCCCAGACCTATAAGTCCATGCTCCAATTTCCTTTCTTTATCAGTTTCTAGAGGGATGGGTTATTGCTTCCGTACCCTTGACTGATCAACTGTCTTGTGTGATTCTATATTTTGGATTAGTTTAGTTACAGCTTAACATCTGTTTTCTTTCGTATCTCCTGAACACTATACTGCTAAGCATTACTTAGACAAATAGCCTCGGATTGAGCTACTCTTTGCAATAACAAAACGATCACGGATTGACTTATTAGTGTGGAATAATTAGAACTGTGGGAGACCCTAGTTATAGCTCTACACATTGGTGTAGGAAAGAGTTCCTTGCATGATCCGATTGAAAATGAAGTAAGACAAAGATTGAGAGTAAAGGAAATGTGAGAAAGAAATTTCGTAAACAAATTAAATGCAACTGACTCCCAAGCCAGAGGCTACAAGCTTTGCCTGCTCTTTTGACTGAGAAAATTGTGCAGACATGCACTAGTACCCATCCCTATCTCCCTCAAAAAATTTTGCAATTTTTCTAGCTAGCCCTCCTGACAGTCGACTGATTGCTCACCCAGAAAATTGCACAGTTTTCATGAGCAAGCCCTCTGCTGCCTAGCAGTCCACTCAACCTAGAAATTGCATAGAGGTGATCAAAAGGTCAGCCTCCCAGCATAAGTGCAATTTTCTCACCAGCTCCTCCCAGCTGTAGACTACCAGTTCCCCTTAGGAATTATGTTGTTTTTGTTGCCAGTGACCTTGTAGCCAGCTCCCAGTTCCCTCTAGGAACTTTGTAGTTTTGGCTACCAAGCTCTCGACCAGTTCCTCTGAAAAATTGTGCAATTTTTATGTTCCAAGCCTCCCTACAACTCGACCTGTTACTCCAAAAAATCACTTAGTTTTTGCTACCAAGCCCTGCTGCCCGCTTGTTTTGAAAATTGCACAGATTTTTCCTGCTTAACCTTCCTGTAGCCCATACTATTCCCCTCAAAAATTGCTTATTTTTTTCCTCCAGTTGAGCTAGACCTCGCGGATAGTCAATGTAGATTTGGATTGCCTCTCTTCATCCCCCAGTGACTCTTGCGCAATTTTCATCAGCAGTGCCTGGGGCCTCCATCCCGCCTCGCAGCCTTGTTACCTCTTCCATCACCTGCATCCGAAATGATTACGTATCTTGGTAGACTAGGAGGTTTTTGGATTTCATGTCATCTCATCATGAGTGACTGCAGGAATAGGTACACAATCAAACATGGCACAACGATGAATGGGATGAATGAAGGGCACACATGTGGAAGGACATGTTCACCATTGGACAAACAAACGATGCATGTAAAGGGATGTGCTCGTGAACAGATGATCATGAAAATATGTGTTCGCAGACTGAAATACGAGCAAACATGCAAGATGTGCTCACAATAAGAACAAACGTTAGCTCATTTTTTATTCTTGGAAGAAATGACTATAGATAGATAAATTGGGTTTTTCCGGTGCGGACATAGCCAAGTGGACCAAGGCAATGGATTGTGAATCCACCATGCACGGGTTCAATTCCCATCGTTCCCCCATAAAAGAAGATAAAAAAAAATCAGACTGGATCCGATTCGTTTTCATTTTCATATTTCAGTGAAATAAATTAGACGAACAGACGAACATGCACCTTTCGTGAACAGACGAGCTTGTCAAGCCTTCCAAAACACAAGGAGAAACATTCAAAAGAAACGTCAAGCAAAACAACAACCATCGAAGACTCCGTGCCATGCAGAGGTGAAGCTGTGACATGCACCCAACAACACTGTAGCTCGACATGCACACAAACAGTAGCATGAATGTACCAACACTGTCATGTTGAGTCATGCCATGAGTCATGTCGTCCACATTTCTATTGTGGGCCATATTGTCTATCAATGTAATGGGACGTGGAAGTCCAAGAAACCCACTTGTTATACAAAGAGTCATGAAAGTCAAAGAGTCTTGGAAGTCAAACAGTCATGAGGCAGTCGAACAACCACAAGGGTTAGTTTCACCATTGGCTATAAATACCCCCTCATTTGTACATGAAAAGGACTTTTCACCTCAACTGCTACAACATATCCAAAAGAGTTTGTAATATTTTCTTTGAGGAGTAAGTAGTGGCTCTAACGTCCTGCTCATGGGGTCATTGACGTATGGCGTAACAATGTGTCTTGGAACTTTCACTTGTTTCAGAAGCCTACTAATAAGCCAACACATTTTCACACTTGTATTGTAACTATTGTAAGGCTAATCTTAAACACTTCTGATGCATGTTTCTTTAATTTGTGTTTCACATTTGAAGTACATAACTTGTTGTAATACATAATCTATTAATGAAAATGTGTGGTATATGCTGTTAACACTATCTCGCCCATGGTGGCTACCTTCCCTAACATTAGACAAACATTTCACATAAAATTTGTTGTAACAACCATTACACTCGTACTGACTCATCCGCTGAGTGTTGTACATGTTATCTTCCTTTGTGTGTTTTGACTGCCGCATCTGTGTGGATTGTTCCTATAGAAGCTGTGCATATCTTGTTGTGTTGTATGTTCCTAGAAGAGTTGGGACTTACTCCCAACTGACTTGGGACTCACTCTCACCCTCTCCCTCTACAGTGAAAGAACCATTGACACAAGTAACACTTACAATCACCTGGCACACGAACATCACTTATCGAAGACAAAGAAGACCGCTCTCCTGTGATGACAAGCAAGAGTTGAGGAAAATCTTTAAGATAATGACAACCAGACCATCATACTGGATGGAACTCCCACACCAAACGATGTGAGGTCTAGTTGGGACTTCATACTGGGGTGATCCCATGAATGTTGGTAGGTCCAACACCATGAACAGTCCTGGTGTTAGAAGGAGAGTATCCAGTTGTATATGGCTAAACATCCTCTCACACTCATTCATCAACCATCTGGTCAAGGAAGTAACTCGTAATCCCTCTCACCTATGTGCAACTCGGCAATTGGTTACTACTCACCTCTTAGGACTAAACATGAGATTTTGTATCATCACCTTCATTCCATCCATACCATCACTCGCCAGTTCGCAGAAGCAGTTGGATTGATCCTAGGCATACAATGTCTTCGATATGAATCAAGGAGGCCAAAAGCCACTCCTATATGAGTTGTTGTATCATCGGTCGAAGAATTGACCCTTGCCACACTTGAAGGTTTGGAAAAAGCTATTGAAGATGGAGAGTAACCTTCAGTCTTCTGGCAAGGTGAACAAGACACTCTTGTGATCTTGGGATCTAACTCTAGTACACAAGGTGGAGAGGAAGGTAGTAGAGGAAGCAGAGGCAGAGATGAACCAATGGACATAGAGTTGGAACCATCATATGGAATGGATGACTAAGGGACCATTAGCTCTCCTAGTTGTTTTGTACAAGATGTTGAATCAAGTAGAGAGGATGAACATCAAGTTTAACCTTGACAACACGTTGAAATTAGAAGATCACTTGGACAAATTCTACCTGTAGCTGCAAACCCTTGAGGTATGGTATGACGAAGTAACATGTAGATTGTTTCCATGTACCTTGGATGGTCACATAGCTACATGGTATCACAACCTTCCACGAAAATATATACAAAACTGGGGTGCATTCAAACGCATGTTCCTTGAAACGTTTACTGATGACAAGACCCCAGCCATGCTACTCAAAGAATTGGGAAGCCTGAAGATGGAGGGAAAAGAAAAAGTAAAAGACTTCAATCAGAGGTTTACACACATATTGAACAAGTTTGTAGTAGACAATGAACCTCATGAATCCATCACTTTTGATTACTACACGTCGACACTACCGACCAATGTTGCACAGTTTGTCAAGTGAGCTGTGAAACCAACACTCTTAGAAAACTATAAAGAGGCTATTTCTGTTGAGAAAGACCTACGTGCAATTGGAGTCATCAAGGATGAAGTTTCAACAAAGGACTGCAAAGATGCAAACATGATGTCCCAAGTGATGGAGAGAAAGGGTAGAGACAAGGAAGCAATTAATATTAAGACCCTCACTCACCTGGTCAAGAACTTGACTACATAAGTGTTCGAGCTCAAACAACGGAAAACAAACACATTTGCAAGGATCCATCTACCCAGGCAAAGATAGGAAAGAAGCTCATCAAGCAACAACCAGTCCACTCCAAAAACTACGAAGAGCTCTGTCTTCCAAGTTGAATAGTGTGTAGATCCTAAGTTCTGTTCATTCCACAAAGAAAATCACCCTGAGAACTCTTGTTCGGATTGGAAGCGAGTCATGAAATATGTATGCAATCATACTTTTGATGTGAAAACAGTATGCAGTAGCAGTCGGAAGACACTAATGATGAAAAAGAGGTTTCAATTGATGAATCATCAAGTTCTAGGCATATGGTGAATGCATATCAGTGGTCACAAGCAAGGTCGAAGATGAACACCGAGAAGCAACCCAAAACGAAAAATGATCGATACAATCTTAGGAGTAAAGGAGCTCCCCTTACACTTGGGGAAGCATAAGAAAATATGAGACTATTGTTGAGGAAGGATGATCCACCAGCCACCCCAAATCATAAAACACAAAACAATTATGGGAAGACAAAAATGGACAAAAGTACATCCATGAGCAGCAAGCTGCAGAATACTCCATCGGACGACATGTACATCCATTCTACCTCAGAAACTTTGGTGATTCTACCACCTCTAGAATAGAACATTGTATATGACATGAAGAAAACACAAGTTAACATCAGTTTGTTCAAGCTAGCTAAGATCCAGAGTCAGTGAGACATCCTGCTGTGCACATTGGGACAGACAACAACAGACAACACAAACTCTACCAACAACGGAGCTAGCACACCTCCCGAATAACTTTCCATTATGCTCAACACACTCTGGATAGAAGAAGCAAACTCAGGTTGCACTCCATTCCTACTATCATTTGAAATCTTTAACTGCAATGTTCACAACTGCTTGGTTGATTCTGGCACGACAACTAATGTCATGCCTTTCTCCATTTTGAAAAAGATCAATGCATAATGGAGCGAGACATCCACGCGAATCATACAGCTTGATCGAACATTGATACCAGCCATTGGTGAACTAAGAGATATGATCATACGACTATCTCATGATGGTCGAGTCCACCAATGCATCAACATAGTGTTCATGGACATACGAGAAGCATACGATCTACTACTTAGTAGAGACTAGTCTAGCAAGCTAGACGAATATTTTGATATAGACTGGTCTCACATGTGGCTTCCATATAAGGGCACATGCAACCAGATCCCAGTGTTATCCAAGAGGTATATGAAACATAATATGACTCCCCTTAATGATGATAATGAACTGCGGGCCTTCGCATAAATCATGTTTGGAAACTACCTCCATGAAACAACGATGGGGTGTTATCCTGCAAGGCCAGCTCCAACCCCACCGAACACGTGGTTGGGACTCCTTCCTTTGCCCAACTAATGGTAATGAAACTTGTAAAGTACATTGTACCAATAGTAGCAGTAGTAGCAACAACAATAGTAGCAGTAGTACTAGCACATCAAGTGGTCTTTGTATATATAAGTTGTGGACCTTGTACTTTGACAGATCAAAGACACAGGATCACTCAGGAGTGGGATGTGTCTTGGTCAACCCTTACAGAAGGAAGCATTTGGTTTCAAGTTGCTTGGAGTTCGAGTGCACGAACAATGTTGTTGAGTATGAAGAACTCGTGTTAGGCTTATAGAAGCCCATCAGCCTCAACATGGTTGTGCTCAAAGTGCTAGGTGATTCAGAGATAGTGGTACGACGGGTACGTAACACCATTAATTGTTTGTCACCGCATCTCAAAAGTTACCAGTAAGAGGTATGGCGAATAATCTCAAACTTCCTAGAATTTAACATCATTTTTGTACCACGTACGCATAATGCAGCTACCAATGCTCTGGAAAATGCAGCTTCGAGAATGTCACTAATTAGGTATAGATTTACTATTGAAATTTTGCACAAACCATCTATCCTGGATAACATAACTAATTTATGCGCATTTAAAGATGATCAACAGATACTGCATTTCATGTCCAACACTGACGTCTTCAAAGATGCAGCGATAAATGATGATGAGCATGAGCGTTCTCTGCAAGCAAAAGCTCGTGACAAGAAAGGCCACCTTATCAACAAGGGTGTGGCAACATTGGAAGAGCTTTATGACTTGCAGGAACATTTTTAGGGTCTGAGGAACAACAAGACCCACAGTTCCACCATGAGGCATGAACTGATAAACCTATGAATAGAACAAGATCTGAAGTTTGTCAATATTACTACATCTTGCACACAACAAGATCGAAGTGTTTTTTCTGCTTATTCAAACAGTATCGAGATGTGTTCACGTGGATGTATGATGATTTTAAAACTTATGACACATGGATCATCCAACACATCATCCTGATCAAAGAAGGGGTCAAGCCATATCAGTAGAAGCTGAGAAAAAAAATCTGTCGCTTGAACCCATCATACAGGAAGATCTTACAAAGAAGTTGGATGCACAAATCATATACAATGTTCATCATTCCAAATGGGATTTGAAATTGTTTTCCTGTACTTAAGAAGACCAGGGAGATCCGCTTATGTGTCGATTTCTAGAGTGTAAATCATGCCTCAGAAAAAGGCAAATACCCCGTGTCATCTATGGACCACATTTTGCAAACAGTATTTGGTGCATAGATGTTTTCTCTTCTTAACAGTTTCTCAAGATACAATCAAGTTCTGGTAGCAGAACCTAACAGACTTAAAAATACTTTCTGTACCAAGTGGGGTACGTTCGCTTACAGACGAATGTTGTTTGGGCTTGTAAATGCAAGTGCAACATTTCAACATGCCATGGACATAACTTTTCATGGACTCATCAGACAGAGTGTAGTGGTATACCTCGATGATGTGACTGTGTTCTCAAGAAGATGAGAGGACCACATACACCATTTAAAGAAAATCTTTGAGCAATGTTGGAGATACGAGATTTCCTTGAATCCAAAAAAGAGCATATTCACAGTGTCTGAGGGAAACCTTATCAAACAAATTGTTGCCAAAAGAGGTATCAAGGTGGATCCAAATCGAGTCTAGGATATTACATAGATCCATCACTGACCAAACAAGAAAACCATGTAGTCCTTCTTGGGCAGGATAAACTTCCTCTAGAAGTTCATCTCAGATTATGCGCAGATAGTCAAGCCCACGCCGAAGATGATCAAGAAAGACACAGTCTACAACTGGGGCAAGAGGGAAGAGTATGCATTCACCTAGATCAAGTGGGACATTGCAAAAGCGTCTGCACTCTATAGCCTAGACTTCAAGAAATATTTCATGCTATACACCTTCGGCTCTGATAATTTACTAGTTGCAGTACTCAATTAGAAGGATGAAACGAACGATGAACGTCCCATCTCCTTCATGAGTGTAAGCATGCAGGGACCAGATCTCAACTACCTCATTGTTGATAATAAATCATATGTAGTTACAAGACAGTGAAACACTTTAGGCCCTACTTGCTGAAGAACCACTCCATAGTCTTCGTCCCTCACCTAGTAGTCCACACATTTCTTGTACAACAAGAACTGGGTGAGAGATGTGCAAACTGGATGACAGGCTTACAAGAGTATGATCTTGAAGTCAAGCAAGTCCACATAATCAAATCACATGGGCTCTATAGAATTACATCTGAAGAAGTACACGCTTCAGAGAGCGAAGAAGAGCTCACAGACTGGGAACAGGAAATTGAGATGTATGATATAAGGTGAGAAAAAAGCATTGAAGATAAAACCTCTTCATATGCAGATGTGTGCTAGTACCTTGAGCATGGCACCATACCCTCTCACTTTTCCATCAGACAGAAGAGGGAATTATGCCTTAAAGCGTTAGCATATCAATCGGTGCACGGAGTGCTTTACAGAAAGCACAGTAATGGAGTTTTGCTCAAGTGCCTAGAGGCACATGAATCAAAGAAGGTACTTCAAGATCTCCATGATGGACTTGCTAGGGGTCACTTTACAGGAAACACCACTGTGCCAAAAGTTATGCGAGTTGGTATCTACTGGGCCACATTATTCAAGGATGCACATGCTTATGCCCACAAGTGCTTGCTCTGTTAGCGATGCGCCAACAGAACATGAAGATCATCAGCCCCACTGCACCCTATTGTAGTGATCGAACCATTCCAAGAATGGGGCTTGGATGTCATTGAGGAAATATTCCCACATTCGTCAAAGCATCACCACTACATTCTAATAGCAACTGATTACTTCACGTGCTCGATAGAAGTAGTTCTGCTAAAACAAGTGAATGACTAGGAGGTCATCAAATTCCTCCAACAGAGCATCATCTCATGCTTCGATGTTCTGGTATCACTTTTTTATGATAGTGAAACTTACTTGTCATCTTTCAAAGTCTATGATATTTCATTACAGAATGGTATTGTGCTAAAGCATTCATCTAACTATTACCCGCAAGGAAAAGGTCTCATAGAATCCACAAACAAAAACCTCATCTGCATAATCAAGAAGACTGTTTTCTCTAAGTAGCGCAATTGATATACCACCCTGATGAATGCATTATGGGTTGATCGTGTAACACCCAAGCCTTCTCTGAATACCTCACCATACTTCTTGGTTTATGGAGAAGAGGCCATCCTTCCACCAAACATGTACTTTCCTGCACTTCATCTTTCCCAAGCATCCTATGGCAAGCCTTGCTAGCTAATTCAGCGTAGGATGGATGCTCTCCATAAGCTTTAGGAAGAAAGGATGAAAGAAAAATAAAAATTCACACTCCACTAGAACTGTATCAAGAGATGGTTCGATAAGAATTCTGTAGGGAAATCTAACTTCGATGTTAGTGACTTTGTTCTGAAATGGGACAAGTCCCATGAAGACAAGGGAAAACATACAAAGTTCCAGTCGCTGTGGATTGATCCATAGAAAATACATGAGAAGCTTGGACCACACAAGTATCATTTGTAATCACTTGACGAGATGATTGAAAACCTTCCAGTCAATGGCCAAGATCTCAAGCATTATTTTCAGTAGGTCGGGCTGTGCCCCGTGCAGTGTACATAGTCTGCTTACTGCTGGTTGTTTTCATCTTGTTTGTTTTTCTTACTATATTTGTTTTTAATTTGTTTATTATGTTACTATTTTTTTATGTTTGTTTTGTTTGCTTGATATATTACTATTTTTGTTTTCTAGAAATAAGTTCTTCCAACTACTAAGTTCTAGCTTTTGGATAGAGTATGTGGTTGAAATTTGTAAAGACCTATGACACTATAAGAACTTGCCCAATATTGTGTTTGTCTTTTCTGTGCTTGGTTACAAACTTTAATCGATGAAGTCTTGATGGAAAATATGAGCCATCTATAAGGGAATTTTTTGTGCAACCATGAACCCATGTCCACACTGGGAATCCCCATGCCTATACTTAGCCCTCTGCTTTGTGTGTTCAAGCTCATCCAACTAGTAGAAACGAAAAAGGGGAAAATATAAATGAGAAAACCTATGTCAGAGGTCTTACATACTTCTCTGAAGGAACAACTTCTTCTACTCTCAATAAGTTGGGAACCCTCTTCCGCCCCAAAAATAAATAAGTGCCTATGCACAGTCCTCCTAAAAAAATACCAAGGTGAAAGAAGAGAAAGGCTTCCTGCACAGAGAGGTGAAGCATGCAACTCTACTAGGGTATTGACCAGGATCGCTAGCATTGGAGCAATGTGTGTGTTCCTGCATGACTCCGTTGGGGTACTCTCTAGGCCTACTAGTAGTGGAGCAATACCAGAGATGAAAATGTATACTCTGAAAATATTCGACTCACGAGCTAAACTAGCCTTCCCGAATTAGAAACGCTGTGATTAAGCTAAACTTTTGATTGTGTTTGATTGAGTTGGAAAAAGGTGAACCATGTATGTCCATGGGGTAAATGGGGAAGCCAAAGTAACCCGCACAATGATTCAATACTCCCCAAAAGACCAAGGCCTTGTGGTATCAATGAACCATAATAGAGAAGCTGGAATTCTACCATTGTGTCGCCAAGTGTTGTAGAGGCTACAACCACCCTCCAAACTTTTGGCCTACACCCAATTTCGGAGCCTCCCTTGAGAGTTTCACTTTATGTCTACACACACTTGAGTTCACTCCATGAGCTCATGTGATTCTTCGTATCCACCCTGCTTGTTCATTTTCCCCAAGTTTTTCATGTTCATATCAAAGTCATGCTTGTGACCATGTTCTGGTCATGCTCAAAGTCTTTGCTTCGTGTGTACTGTTAGGTTCCTATACCAATAGGTTTCATCTTTCACGATTGACAGTGGAAGGGCTAAATATGTTCGTCATTGCAGGCTGCAAAGGTTCCATATTTTATGTAAATACTAAGAAAATTAAAAAATTAAAAGAGGGTATGCCTTAAAAGAATAATCAAAAGGCAAGAAAATCAAATGGTCAAAAGAATAGTGAAAATGAACCCCATACTAAAGACCAGGAAAGTGGCTAGTCAAAATGCCACTACTATTTTGTGGGAGTAACACAGTCTACAAATACTCATGCTAATCATACTTGATGGACGGCCCAACAGTCTAATATGGACCATGCCATGCTTAAATTGCTTGTTGCAGAATAGAGAATGGTTCCTGTCCAAACAGCTCAAGCTTGGCAGATGACTAGCTAGGTAGAGAAATGAAGGAGCCCAACTGCTTAATCT
>APFE031436830.1:141037-158619 GCA_000404065.3 Pinus taeda | reverse complement strand
TATTTACATCTAAGGTAGTTGACCTATCATGAAGGAGTTCATAATGGGTTTTAGATGGGAGAGGGGATGGTTGGGTTTTATAGTAGCCAAGATCATTTTCCAAAAAGAATTCCCTAATGTAGTATGTGCAAAACTTATTAGCAAATTTTGTCCCCCTATCTCTGCCACCATGTACTTCATAAGAAATTCATGTCCACCACTATTTCATTGTTCTTTCCACTGTTGGGTAGCCATAGGTGAGACCAATCCGTGGAAAATTACCCCTGTATCTTTTGGGATGAATCTATGCTTAAAAACAAACCATAAGGTTCATGCATGTCAACCACTATGATGTTGATCACTTAATGAAATTTAGGGTTAGAAGATAATCTAATCAAAACATATTTTAGCTTAGTTATCACCTTTTCCTCTAACCTAACTAGCTAAATGATTTTAGCATTGGATTTTTCTAGAAAAAAACATTATTATTTTTGGCACACAGAGTAAGGCATGACGCTAGAGGAAGCTCCATATTCCACCAAATAATTTTGTACATTATGATTAAAAATATCGATGGTAAGAAAGAATGGTCGATTCCGAGATTTCGAGTTAGATCCAATACTAGCAATGTTAATATTAGATTTAATAGTTTTAACACTGATCCATGTTGTAATATTAGATTTCGCAAAGGTTTCTAGATTTGTTGTGGTTTTGATAGGTTTGGAGAGGTGTTGGATGGGCCAATCAACTTAGTTGATTAGCCTTGTTGAGTCAACATACCTGATTTCCAGACCTCCCCTAAAGAAATTTTAACTTGTTCTTGTTGAATATTAGTTTTAGATGTTGATGATGTTTCACCCTTAAAACATCCATCATTGAGGAAGATTTGTGACCCCAGCTCTGTGTCTACTGCATATGTTGGATGATTATTCGACCGCATTCTGTTGCTCACCATATAGGCCATTTGAACTTCTCATTATAGCCTTTTCATTTCACCAAACAATGGTATAGAGGCATAATACATGTCCACATGTAAAGTTCCTCCCATTCTTGTTGCCCAAGATTGGGACAACAACATGCCAAATCTAGCAGGAACAGCTGCTACTACTATATCCATCAAAATACTTTTAGCAGGAATCTGAGCTAAGGTGACAACAAAATCTTTGATCAAGCCTAAGCATTTTACCTTTTGGGAATCAAAAGAGAAAAAATATTTATAGGGTCTAGTAATTTGAAGTCCTAAATGGTCCATAACTAATTTGGGCATGATATTATGTGAGGCTACGAAGTCTAACATTGTGTTATGAAGAATCATATCATGTACATTTACACTTACATTCGTCATCGTTTGCACTTGTAACGTGTGGGCCAAATACAAATTTGGGAGCATCATCTCTAGGTTCAAATAATCTTGTGAAATATGTTGACTTTATCAATCTCTAAAATTTTAATCATAGTAGAAATTATTTTCCTATATTGCTCATTTCTTAAAAGTTCAGCAAAAGTAATGCACACTTTCAACTTACTAATTCCAGACTCCAAATTAAAAGTTGAATGTAATTTTTCTGCACCTTCGGTCTCCTTTCTTACTTCTTTCATATTGTCCTTCTTTGGCTCCTTTGGCCTCTTCAATATCTCTTTTCTGGCTTCAGCGTATTGTTCAGCCGTTGTATTTTGTGGCGAAGCTTTGATAGGGACTTTCTGGTTTTTGAGGTTGTACTATCTTTGAAATTCTGCCACTGCATTATTGTACCCTTGCTCACAAGCAATTGAATCATAGAGATGAATGTTGTCTTTTCCTTCCGAGCATCCAACAGAAATGTCATGTTCTTATTTGGTGGAAAAAACTTGGGTCTCCTTCTCATTGAAGCACCCAACCTAATGTTCTTCTTCTTCATTAGTATCCTCATCTACAAATGATTCTGGAAAAGGAGGTCGAACATTGGGTTATTGTTCTTAAGGAGCTTTCTTCTCTCTGGGATGGCTTTGAGTAGCCTGGGGTCTCCTGAAATTCAGATTTCTGAGTTAAGGTTGATTCTCACGAGGAGGGGTAAAATTTTCCACTAGTTTCTCCATAGTTTTCAGCATTACATCAAATTTCAATTCAGAGGATGAAGATGAATCTTATTTGAAACCTATTCTTCTTTCAACCTTCATTTTTTCCTTCTTGCCAATAAATTTTCCTCCACTCCAATTTCTTTACTCTGCATTTTCTCCAAAGTACTATAGTTTCTCTCACGGATTTGATAAGCCAACGCAGCATCAAAGCAATTAGGATGATGTAACAAAGCTAAACTAGGAGGGGGTTTGATTTCAGTCGGAATAGAATTATAAATCTTATTGGATCTGACCGTGAATTCTTGTACAGATTCTCTTGGGTTTCTTTTGAATGCATTATACTTCGCTAAAATCTGTAATGGGTTTTTCTTCGCTTCCCATCTGGCGAGAAACAACCGTTCAAACTCCTAGAAGTTATTAATACTAGTTGGAGGTAAGGATTTGAACCATTTCTTTACCTCACTAGATAGAAAATGTGAAAAAAGCTTCAATTTTACGTCATCATGGTCAACTTCTTCTAGATCTATGAAATCATTGAGTTTGTCTACATTCTGTTGAACAGTATAATATCCGGTCCCATCAAACTGAATAAGACGATGTCCAAAATTTTGTGGAAGGTCATGGACCTGTAATGGAAGATTCAAAGGTGCATATCAAGTAGCCATAGGCCTACGATGTGAACTTTTACTAATAGTAGGAGTAAAAAAAACAGAAGTTACAAGTACTAAGATTGTTGGAACGGAAGTTGATGGAATAGGCTTTTGAAAACCTCCATATGACAACTGAGTAGTTTGGGTAAACAAAGATGGTATGAAATAAGGATAAGTCGGAGATTTAGTAGTAGCTTCTTGAAGTTCCTTAAATTTTGGTTCCAATTTCTGAAAGTGATCCCAATTCTCAAAATCTTGGGGTAAAAGTTCTAGTTCTGGGATAGAAGGCCAAGGGGTAAAGCTCTTAAGATCTGTTGGATCTAAACAATTTCTGACAAATTACTTTTGGACTTAGATCTGATTAAGTTACATTCAAATTTAATATCTAGCACCAAGTCTTCAAAAGTTTCAAGTTTTGTATCTAGAGAGAAAGATCTTTCTAAATCGACCATACCTATTTCCTTGGGAGTCTTTTTCCTAAACAGCTTTTCTGGGCTTGACAAAATCTGAGGTAGATTTGGATTTGAGTTCCTCCGAGTATGAACACCTGTATGAGCCAAAACTTCATTAGTAAGAACCATTCAAATCATAGTGTGGAGTCACCAGAGCAAACATCATGCAACCAAACTGATATACAAATCTTTATTTTCCCTCAGAGATCTCATCTTCAACAATAAAATTTCTAGGGGAAAAATATGCTTTTCGTTCCTCGACAACAGCACCAAAATTTTATTACTCGGGGAAAACCTTGGTTGTAGGGGAAAACCCTAAGTTTACCTCGAAACCTCTTTTAGGTTGAAGCTGGCCCTTCAACTCAGAGTGGGATCTCTCCATAAAACTCAACTACCCTATGGTCACTGTAGTAGAAGGTTTTATGAAATTGAGTTCAAGTGGCCAGATTTAGGTCTAGGGATAACTTGGTTGGGTGATATTCAAACCATTGGGCATGGAGTCCAACTATTAAACAAATGATATCACATCTCCAATGAGAAGGTTGTACAAAGCATGAGTGTCACAATTCCTTTGATTGTTTGGGAGATTTGGAAAAAAGACGATTGAAGGAAAACAAAGTTTATAGATGACTTAGAATAACAAATATTGATGACTAGTAATTTTAAGAGAGGAGAATCAATTAAATCCAATCTCATAAAATAACATTCTAAGATATGGAAGAAAACAGTTATATAACAAATAAATACTGACAGGGAGGTGTAACACATGAATTTCATACTAACTGCTCATTAAACATTATGAATACATTCAAGGTTGCTCAAATATATTTAGACTACAAGTGTTTTTCCAATAAAATCCAACTTCGTTTCCATATTCATAAACTATTTATATAGTGATTACATAACAGTTTACAAAATAATAGTCATCACATAATTACATAAACTGAGATATTTTAAATATCTTTCAAGTTCATGTATGCAAAATATAAACTTAAAAATATTTTATCTTTCCTAGAATAACTATAGGAAAATATGCTTGTATATAGTGAAAAATAAATATCTAGTCAACTGTCTCCCTTGAAAGTAGAACAAATCCCTAAATCATAGTTTAGCATCTCTACTAGCATAACAGGTCCCTCTACAACAATCCATCAAAACTGCTCCTTTGTTTTTCACGTTCTTCTTCAATTCTAATGGAAAATCTTTAGCCTTAAAATCTAGAAATTGGTTCATTAATGTTGATCGTCTGCCTTGGAATTTGGATCGGTTGAAGTTATTTTCACAAAAACTTGTTGAATGTTCATTCAAACTACCAACTCCTCGTTTCCTACGATTCAACAGTTGTCGACTCATACACCTCCAACTCTTTGTATGGACTTATCGAAGAAGTTTCCACCTTACTACTTCACCAATACTCCTGAGCCCATTGTGCTTTGCTCCTTTGGAATTTGTTTTGTTATATGATTGGGCTAATGACGGTCGACTTAAAGCCATCTCGAAGCCCCTTTATAACATAACTTAATGTGGAGTTCTAATTTTGTCTTGGCTCCTTTTGCTTTAGCTCTTCCCACATTTCTCACCATAGGACAGAGGGTCATGACCTATCACTTAGCCTTGAGGTGCTAGGGCATTTTGTTCACTGTTGGGGGCTATTCCTTTGTTAAGTGCTTAGCACCTGAGGTTATTTAAACTCCTCTCGACCATGTGCCAACTGAATATCGGAGCCCCTCTCATCAGAAGTTTCCAATGAGAGTATTTACTTTAGAGCTGTGATATGCCTACTTCCAATATGAAATCTTTGATATGACATAATCATTAATTCTCTGATTCATTAACCTTTTGATGTATTGATGCTCCAATATGCAAGATCTCCGACATGTGATCGCTAATATCTTTGGACCTCTTATATGATATCATCGATACAATGTAGACCTCAAACATGTGATCGTCGATATGATCTGGACCTCTGATCTTCTCTAGATCTCCAATATGCAATCATTGATTTGCTTTGGACCTCCAATATGCGATCACTGATACCTATTTCCTTCCTAAGGCTTCAATCCTTGAAACTTCAGCAGACCATATCTTTTGATCCAAGATTCTAGTTTGGACTTCCACATACTGTTAGAAATCTTGTTCATAGCACTTTCCAATGGATAGGATCTAATGTAGTCTTTGAGTCCTTCTGCTACTTGAAATATGACTACAAACGTATTTTCTTATTTACTTGGATTTTCAAAAAATGTTGACAACCCTACTATCAAGAAATTTTCCCTATGTTGAAACTGTAACTATCAGCATTTTCTAAAAAAAATAAAAAACAAATTTTATTGTGATAACAATTAACATGAATTATATTTTTTTTCTTCTTGAGGGCTAGGGTTTCTTCATCACCTAGATCTTCTATTGTCATTTAGTATTCCAAGTCTTGCACTAGGGTGTTATCCTTCAAACCTGAGCATTTACAATAGGTTATCCTTTGCCTCCAATGTCATTGGTGATCTCAACCCATGTCATGATCCCGAGTTTTTATTAATATATTTGTAAGTGGAGTAACAATATAGTTATTCTTCTCTTCCTTTTGTAGGGAAAATCCTTCTTCCTACTATATATATTTGTACTTTTTTATGCAGCCACAAGTCATTGTAATGGTAATCTTATCAAAGGTCTTCCTTTATAACAAGGGTTTATAATATAATTATAAATAAACTAAAAAGCTATGCATAAATTTAAAAATAACAAGAAACTTGAATAGAACAAAAAATACTTATCTCTTGATTGAAAAAATCCTTCAACATTCTTGACATTAGTTATTGCTTTTGAACCATCAATACTAAGTCATCCTTATGTTATCAAAGAAATGTGTCACGCCTGCTTCACTTTCATCAACATTTTAGGTTTCATACTTTTCTACTCCATCAACTTGTCATATGCAAGTTTATCCTGCTATAGTCATGGGATCAATCATTATCCCTTGAAAATAATTTTTCACGGATCCATCACAAGATGTCATCACATCATCTCGAATATGATTTTGGACCTCTTCCTGATTTTTGCTCATCACTGAAATTTCTTGATTTGTGTAAAATAAAATGCCCTCACACCATCTCGAATATGATTTTGGGCCTCTTTCTAATCTGTGTTCATCACTGAAATTTCTTGCTTTATGTAAAAGTAGGTGAGAGAGGCCTTTTTCTTTAGCTCCATATGTCTTTGGATTATCTTCCCACATAGTCAAATATACAACTTCCTTTGGTCCAAGTTAAGTTAAATATATCTATTCAAACTTTCTTCCACCTTAGAATGCCTCAATGGCTCATGAAATAATATTTAACCAGTCCTTCATATATTACAATAGGTCCTTAAATAGGCCTAAAAAAATCAAAAGTTTTCTCAGGCTTCATTCTAGGGTCACGACATGTAATGTCTTAGTTCCCATCATGTTGTTGTCAAAAACATCCTTAAAAAATTCACTTCTCATTCTCGGTCTATTATTAGCTTATTTGTATTGACCACCCTTCATTTTATGTTGCTATTGTTGGCAGGAAAAGTTCCCTAAGGAAAGGGTTGAAATCCTCGGTAGAGCATGATAAAATAATAATAAAAAATAACACTCAATCAAGCATGCCAAACATTTGAAGCATATACACAATAGATAATTCAATGTGCATACATAAAAATATTTTAGATCATCATAGATAACCATTCATACTATCATTCATAAGATGATAGCATGTGTCATGAACAAGACATGAGCTTATTTATTGATTAACAACAGTAAGTACATGATATATACAATCTGATCCAGGCCAAAGGCACTAACAAGACCTTCCCATGGATCCATCTAGCTTGAGCCACGAAGACAAACTCTCTAATAAGTGCAAGAAGATGCTATATAAAGACGTTGAGCATCTCTGTAAACTAAGGTTTCCTAAAGACTGGGAGTGTAGGAGGCATGGGAAAATTAGACTTGATCTGGGGGAAATCGAGTATAATGTCAATATATCTCTTCTCATGTTACTTAGGCCTACCCAATGGGGTGTATATATATCACCTCAATTTGGTTATTTTAGTTAGGCCATGGGTTCCTTTAGGTGGGCTCTCTGTAAAACTCCTAAACCCCACCCGTAAAAATAGAAATTTATTTGATTTTTTCATATTTAAAAATGTATACATGGGTATAGTGTTATGGGTCCCATTTATGTATAAGTTTTTTTATGGGAAGAGTCATGTATGAAATTTGAAATACAATGTTTTAGTAAAAAGTGAAATCTACATGGGAAAAGGGACTGCCTAAGGCCATAAAAGAGCATCAAGTCTACGGGAGTGTTGAATGATTCTATAACAACTATGACATTTGCATTCTTGTGTTGTATCTTGTATTGTTGTTCAAGAAATGTGTTAACATTAAAAAAACCACCCTTTTCAACATTTCTCTCAGTATCGTTGTTAGCAACAATTGTAGCATTGTTTCAGTGATCCATTTCTGAGTAATAACTATTTCAAGTCTCAAATAAGGACGTCCAGTCTTATCTCAAATTCCTTTATCCCTAATCTTAGGTAGCAATAACATTGTTTTCATTTAAGTATCCAAAACATTATTGTGGATTCCATTGGAATTATTCCTTAGATTCAGATTTTACCCCAAGAGCAGTCTCAGTGAGGCACGAAACTAGCTTCAAACAACCACATAAATTGGCCCCAGAAGGAGGGTCGAAATTTGTTTGTGTCAAAGGTCTTATCTATCACAGAAGTGCCTTAACATAATTTAGGCACAATAATGGCCTAAATTGGGCCTCAGGAAGACTACAAATTTCATCCTTGTAATCCACCTTAGATCAACTTCAACAAATCCCTTGTTTTGAAATGAAACCACCACAAAAAAAGGTATAGAAAATGAGGTCAAAATTCCTGCTTGAAAACTTGACTTTCTCAAAATCTTGAGCACATCTAAGGCCTCATATTACTTTTGGTAGTTATTTCTTTGTTACAAGCACTTAGTCTTACTAGGTTTGTCGTTTTACAACTGGCTTCAAATGGCTATTTTTTTACCTTGCTTGTCTTTTGTCTTAGGGCTATTATTTAACAACCTTAGCTTTGATATATGTTCCTTGCTAATATATTATGCAAGGTGCTCCTTAACGGATAATCATGTCCTTAAATACATGCCTCTTTAGTATACTAATCACTATTAACCAATAAACATTAATTATTTATATTCATAACAAACTTTATGGTTGAATAGTCATGAGTGACACCTAAAACAACCATAGATGATTTTTCAAGGGGATCTTTGGCCTTCAAGTGGGGATATGGTCATCATTAGGAGATTTTTAGTGCTAGGTATGGGTCTTGTGTCCTTGGACATAGTCGAGAGAGGAAACATGGGTGCTATGTCTCAAAGAAAACATCTAGACATCTAGGCCAATCAATGACACGTCAAACAACCACAAAATACCTTTATTGGGTATCCCTATTCTTTGGATGGATATAATTAGTGCTATGAGGTTTTGAACATTAAGTATGAGTCTTTGGAAAAATAAATGTATTTTTTCTTATGGTGAAAGGCTTGACGACATAATGGAGAACCTTAAAAAACTTGTTTGGCTAAAATCCTCAATCGCAACGGCCACAAACTTGATGAAGAATTGAGGGCGAAAGGCAAGAATTAGAGAATGGGGCTTTGATACCAATGTAATCAACAATGTTCGTATACACAACGGGATATTTAGAATACCAGGAATATAAGAATATCCATCATAGGAAGAGTAATATATTTGTATAATAAACATTGAATGTACAAGATATATGATATATGTTATGGTTACAAATGAGGACCTTGTCGACATTCTAGGCAAGGTGTTGTTAAATTTTCTTATAGAAATTGGTCTTGTAATCTTGATAATTACTACCAATGATTATTAGTTCAATTTTTATCATGCCACATGTAACATTAAGCAATTATACATCGAAAATATTCAACATAAATGTAATGACAATAGTAGGATCATAAAGAGACATTAAAACACAAGAGACACAAAATTACCTTGGGAAAGACCCAACTAACTTTTCTTCTTAGGAGAGTTAAATTTTCAACAAAGTTTACAATATAAAAAAAAAAATTAGAAATATGTGCCAATTTTCAAGCCCAAGATACTAGTCAAGCTTGGTCAAAATGCTAATTCAAATCCTTCAAACTGTACAGAAGTCAATTTTGATCAAAGGGTCTGAAATTTGACGTGTAGTCAGCTTGATCCTATAGTAAAAAGGTTCTATGGTCAACGCAGTCAACTAATTTTGACTGCAACCTTATTCTATAGTCAAAGTATTACTTCATGTGGTCAAATTATCCAACACTTCGGTTAAACTGCCTAGAATATTTGGTTTAATAGAGGCCCTATTCTTGGTCAAATGAGCAGGTTAGAGTAATGAGTCAATGATGGAAAAAAACAACTTCAAATCTGGGTCAAACTTTAGAAATCCTTCTTCTCAACTCACATGTGCGAACAAAAGAATAGTTGTTGAAATGATGATCTGAATTTTGTCCAAATATTGGAGGTTGAATAAATATTTATAGTGGTCAAAACAAGGTGGGTTTTGACTAAGGGTCACACCTATTCATATGGTGGGGGCGACCTATCTTTTTTGGACCTACATGAAGGCCATAAATAATAACTTTAATTTTCATATTTAATATTTTTTCTTTAGCCGATTTAGGAGGCCCTTTTGGCATGCGGTAATACCTCTCGATGCTACAAAAAATCAACACTTCCTCTTAGTGAGGGAGGTATTCTCCTGCAAAAAAAATCGGTTAGCTGGAAATTCTCCCTCCTTAATAAAAGTTTCATGGGCTTTTCATATTGATGCATGTCTTCCACATAATCTCATCTTGAATCTTGAACAACATAAATATCTAGGGTGGGCCAAATTCCTTTATGGCTCCTTAGGCAAATATATCAAATTCCTTTGGTCATGATCTTAGCCTAGACAATAAATCTTTATAAATTGCCAAGAGAACTTTCCTTTGGACTCTTCACCTTTTTGGTCAGAGTTCTTTGTGACCTACCCAAGTCCTTATGGCATTTAAGGTGAATTTCATACATCTTTGTTACACGTCAATCTGTCACCATGAGATTTGATCAGTTTATGGATATTATTTCCATCCATGAACATGTTGAAAATATCTCCCTTAGAAGTCCAACAACTCAAAATTGTTAAAGTCCATGAGAAATTTGGGTCAAATAGCTCTCACACCTTGTTAAGTTCCACCTACGCCGATTTCTCTAGTGTTCCCGCACATGTACTGAAATTTACTCTAAGATTAATGCAGAGTTGTGCTATATCTATAACTATAAAGCCACGCAGGTGAATTCTAGAAAGTAAAAATAAAAATTACATTCTAGAAACCTAGTTGGTCGAATATTTCCCAACTGAAAGCTTCCAGGTGATGACTATTCAAACTATAACCCTCATAAGATGCATCTCCATCCCTTTTCTCATGGTAAACTAATCCTTCACAAAAGGAGGTTCATCCTTTTCATAGGGATCTGAAACTTCCCCCTCTTTGATCTATAAAAGGACTAGAGGGTTGAGGGATGAAGGAGGTAAGAATTCAGAGAATACAAACTTATGTTGCTAGTTTGAGATTGGGGAGCTTGTTATCTAAGGAGGAGATTGAAGGAATTTGGGAGGGACCTCATGGCATCAAGGTGAAGGTTGTAAGGCTCCTCTTATCTTCTGATTAATACAAATGAGCACTTTCTCCCATTGATTTTTTTCTTTTATGAATGATGAATAGTTTTCAATTGGTTATTGTGTTCATTAAGGCAACTTCAATCCCTAATTTCATTGATCATTAGGCTAATTTGTTTGAATTACTATATCACGTGTTCTTTTGATTCTTTTTATGGTTTATGTTTTCAGGTTCTACTAAGCATTGGAGAGTTGCATCAAGTCACAACCAGGGATCTTCATTAGGCATTTCGTGAAACTGGTAAGAGATCTATCTATCAGTTAGATTGCTTGTAATTCGATTAAGTTCAACTTAGGGAAAGAGTCAGTTCATTTGTTATGATTATTTCTAGTTTTCATTTAGGACCCAGGGAGATCACTCTTGTCTGCAAGAGGGATTTTCCAGTGTAACAAACTAGCGACCATACTGGGGAACATTTTTGTTCTCGTCTTTTTCCTTAGCCTTGCTTTCTGATTTTTCTGATTAACCAAGTCTGAATCTTCATAAATTAATGGCCTTTTAGATCTGATTGGTTGATTTTCAAGTTTTTTTTTATTTTTTCTTTAATTTTTCGTCCCTGCACTGTTTCTTTTTGTACACAAAGTGCAGATCTGCACCCTTTTTGTCGTAGCAATTGAGCGCATGCACACTGTTGCCTACTGGAAACCTGCGCAATCCTCGAAAATTTTTGAAAATTTTATTATAGCTTCAACCCATACCTGAATTTATCTTTCTAAAAGTGCCATTCTATTTATTTGGACTGTGTGTTGTCTTTTAATAACTCAATTAATTGCTTTTTTGATGATTTTTTAAAGATTAGGTCTTTTTGGAAGAATACCTTAGGGTTTTGACTGGTTAATTTGTTGATTGATCAAAACAAGTTTGAATGTCTTTTTTTCATTGATATTCTTATTTTGTTATGTCAAATACACTGGTTAAGATTTTAAAATTGTTTATTTGTAGTAAAAATTACTTTGAATTACAAGTTAGTGTTTGTGAAGACTTTGTGCTTTTATGGAAAAATCATTGTTATTTTTCCTTGATAAAAGAAGTTGTTGCTTTCATCTTGGAAAATTTTCGCAATTGCACTGTTATTATCATCAAATCAAAGAGTTCATAGGAGAATATGTTTTTTCTCTATTTTCTTAATCGATTTCTATGTGCTTGAAAGTTTCAAGTGATTAGAGGAAAATAGTTCTTAGATTATTTTGATAATTAGGGAAATCTGGAAATTAGTTTGTTGGCTGCATTTTTCATTACAAAATTGTGAAATTGGTTGTTTTGAGAAAGTTGAAAAGTTGTGAGTTGTTGCATTTTATATCTCAAAAATAAAATAAAACTCCTTCTTTCTCTAAATAGATTTCATCGAAAATTGAAAGTTGATTTTTCATTTTAGAGTGCCTTAAGATTTTGAGTCATCACAACATCATAAGTTTCACCTCCATTACCTATTGAGTAAAATAACAACTTAATAATACAATGCTAATCAAAATTCACTTAGAATTTTATAATTTTTAGGGCTCTTTTCACCTACATTAGCTTAAGTGTAGGGCTTTGGAATAGAGAAGGAAGTAAATTTTCCAAAGCTACAAACAGACAATAGAACCTTGAGTTAGGGAGATAAAATCCAAGTATTTCCATTTTTCTTTGGGAAGCTCTTCTTATACATGAGTTAAGCACGAGGTCATGTCGACTCTGGTGAAGTGATATGACCCACTTCATTAGCTTAGATACATTGATTTACATGTATTATAACGGTGCCAAAAGGTACTTGGGGTCTCTTGAAAGTAAACCTCCAATTGATCATGTGGAGGAGCCTTCAAGGGGATTGAGCTTGTTACTCTGCCCTTGCATGTACGTTCGATCTACGACTATGCCCCAAGGTAAAATTGTTGTATTTGGTGAACATAGTGACCATAATCCTAGGAATCTACCTAACGTGACGACAAAAGGAAGGTCATGATGTACCTGGAACAGATGTTGACTAGACTCACTCAGACTCTCTAGAGGGTAGTCTTTGCTTGGGATGGTTTATAGCAGAGTTACTTGCACCAGACCGTTTCATTAAGCAGGTTGTGAGGGAAACTAGTCAAAAATACTAATTTTCTATAAAAAATTTCACGTTGATCTCTTTGATGTTGGATTTCATCACCAACTAGTATATATAGATATTTGTGAAGACTAAGTTTGTGTGGTTTGAACTACTAGAATTTTTTAGCGTGTGTTACTTTCTATGTTTTTTTTTTACTTTTTAGAGACTCTTGGTGTAATTTAGATCTTGTGTGATTAATACTTTAAAAATAATTCATTGTGGTGGAACTACCAAGACAATCACGTAGGATACTTGGGGATCCCCCTAAGTATACACCGAGTCAGTTAGAGAAGATCAAAGCAGAAAAATCTAAATCATTTGAAACTGGAACTGCAACAAAAACTGAAACTTCTATTATTATAGATTTTGATGTAAGAGGAACTTAAGTTAATCAACCTATATCATCCACTATTTAAGGCACTGAAGTAACAGAAACTGAATTTGATCAAACTCATAATTTAATATCACACTCAGCAGCAATTGATTTACAAATTACTGAAATCGTTCAAAATGAATCAGATACTAGAGAATCTTCTAATAGAAATCTCGTTTCCAAACCAAATATTGACGAACCTAAGTCTGATATTTCTGAGCTTGAAATTCATACACCTGCTACATCACATATTCCGAATCCTCCACTTCACTATGTGTGAAACTTATCATTACTGATAATCTTCCTTCTCGTCTTATTTCCATTGAAGAACTTGTTTCAAACGAAGAGGAAGAACCTCCAGTTTCTACCAGTGAACTTGCGAGTATCTTAGAACTTTTGTTTTGATCTCTTCACCCTGACCCTTGGTATTTTATACCCTTGAACTTTTTAGAGCAAGGGATTCTGTGTTATATGACTCCTTATTCTACCGTATCCAGTTTTGACTGGTCCATAATGATTCCTAGAAGTGTCATGACAGATACATCCATGTATTCCACTTCTCTGGATTCCACATTGTATTGTGGTATTTTACCACCTGGATATCACTCTCTTATGGGAGCTTATTCAGGATCTTCTTCCTCGAACCCATATTCAAACATGTCAACTGGTGTAATTATCCCTACCAATGAAGGTTTGGCATCTGAACAAGCCATTAATATGATTTCTGGTAATCTTGATAATCCACAAGCTAACCCAACAGGTGGTTATTATCCACCTTGGGGGCAACCATCGTATCCTCCACCTGGAGGACAACCTTTTGGTGGACCTTACCTGTAGCTAGGGGGAAACCCCCCATCGGAAACTGTTTTAACTATGATCAAATGCCTTAAACTGATTTAGGTCAGCCTGTAATGCCTCAATCCACCTATGGAATGCTTTACCCTAAATTGAATACAATTTGGAACCCTTATCAACAATCAATACTTGTTTCTTCTCAAGTGCCTTTGTATCTATTAGCCTTGTTGGCAAATGGCCCAAAAATGTATCCAAATATGCCCCAAAGTATCCAAATGAACCAAACCTGACGGGGTTCTAAACGATATTGCACAATATTTCAAGTCTCTGGGAAAGCCTTTTTCAATGCATTTTTGTGTATTTTCGTTATATAATGAAATATAAAGGGAAGCTTGGTTTTGAAATATGCGATAAGACCCAGACCCAAAAGTGTCTGGGAAGGGAAATATATAATATCTGAAGTCCACTTAAGGCCATTTTCAATGTATTTTTAGTATTTTGTGTGTATCTCCAAATACAAAGGGAAGCAAGGGACCAATCCGTCTGCAATAGGCGACAGCGACCCAAAGGGCAGACTCGATAGAAAAATAAGCCATGTATAAGGACTTTTGAAGTCAGGAAAAGCATAAATGGGCAGGATTTCATAGTGTGTAGCATTTTCTATGTAAAAACAAGAAAACAACAACTGTTAAGCCTTTAAAGGGAAAACAGAGGCCCAAAGACCCATTCCACCACATAGTAGAGTCCAGGAGACAGATTGTCAAGAAACAGAGACTGGAAAGGGAATAACAAGGGCCACAACACGCGCATCTTGTCCAAAACAAACAGAAACATCATGGAGAAGACATCGCTCAGCCAAAAATAACAGAACTGATTGTGGGGCATCTCTGGCACAAGAGAGCTCCCAGACAGCGCATCAAACTACCTAAGTGTGGTTACTCTTCTGTCAGAAGAAGGAACCTTCAAGCTATGCTTGCCTAGTCAGAGCATCAAAGTTTTTGAAGAGACACGAGGATAGATTAAGACCTCTCGAGCCACAGAAGGCTCGAGAGCATTGTAAAGAGCTAAAAATATTTGAAAGTAAAATGTAACAAGGGTTCAACTTCTGGAGACTATTGAGACTTTGCTACTCAAGCTTCTCATCTTCATTCATTAGCAATACAAGATTCTTTTGTTGTTATATGTTCAATGTCCATTTTCTCTTCTGTTCTAAGCTTGCACTTGAATAGGTTGTTCATGTTTCTTCTGTGTCCAATGCCAGATAACTATCATCTTATCTCTACATTGATAAATTAGATTTGCAAGCTTCTTTTACTTCCTGTAGCTAGCCATTAATATGTGTTTATATATGCATTTGTCGATACAGTCAACATTCTCATTTAATGCCTGTAGCTAGCCATTCATATGTGTTTATATACGCATCTACCGGTATAGTTAGTATTCTCCATCTATTCATTGAATCTACAAACTATTGAGCATTAGTGGTCTAAAGCCCTGTAAGTTGAGGGTGTTCATGCATGTCTTGAGTAAAAACAAAGTTGAAATGGTTATCTGGCTTGATCCAAACCATCTTTCATTCCAATAGTTCAGAGAACAATATTGAAGATTATATGTTACCAAGCATCTTTCAGCTGCAACCTAGGAAAGTTTCCTGGAGTGATAACAGTATCAACCTGGCCAACCTCTTGAACAACCTGTGCAGCAACTACCTCTTAAAGGTATGTCTTCTCAAATTCAAGCAACTGTCTAGGCTACCTCATCGAAAACTTCCGAACAATCGCTTCAACAGCCCACCCAAAGTACCCATCAAACTGTAGGGTAGTCTGCTATGGCAATGTCTGTTCAGAACCCAGGTTCAAGTTCACCTAGAATTCCAATTCCAGGAGTATCGCAAATAACTATCCCGCTTACATCACAGGTTACTATGCAATCTCCTGTTCAGTCTTTACCTTAGGCATCTAGTGTTCAATCCATTCCTATGATTCCATCAACACCTCAAATACCTATTGTTCAACCGAGCGTTCCATATATGCAAGTACCTTTTCAAGGGCTATCTTTATAAGGTATACCCCAGAGTCAATTTGTTCAAGCTACACCTTTTCAAACTCAATTTATCCAAGGTAAACCCTTGTAAATCCAACCTTTTCAAGGACAGTTCGTTCAAGGTCAAATGGGTTAGAATATCGCCTTCCAGAATCAACCTTACCCGACTCATATGTTTCAACAACCTATTCAACCATGTTACACTGAAATTTGTCACCATGACTATCTGCAGTTAATATGGCTCAATCAATAGTCATAATATCCTCCTTGTCAAGCCTTATACCTCTGCTCTTCATGTCAAACTTCAAAAAGAGAGAAAGTCACTAAAAAACATGTTTATCTCTGGGTACGCAGGTTCTCTCTACCTTTCCTGCGTGTACGCACTCCAAACACACTGTGTCTGCGTACTTGTATGCTCTGTAAACCAAAGGATGGGTGCGTACCCCTGTAAAGGTCAAAAGGCGCGAGTTTCATCTTTAAAAAGTTACTTGTGGTCACTTCTAGAGCCTTCTAGAAGAGTGTTTGACGTGTATTGAGCGCCTCCAGAAGGTTCATGCATCCCTATGATAGAGGAACTTATCCCATCAAGAGAGGAGCTACCCCATCCAAAAGAGGGAGTATCCCATTGATGTTGGAACTGAATAACCTCCTCTAGAATACTATAAATACAGGCATTGGGCCAAAGGAGGGGAGGTTGAAAGCTGAACAATCTAAAGGGTAAATGCTGCTGGAATTAGGAGTTCCATTGTTGACTTGTGAGGAGAGATCACTATCCTTCCTTGTTGCCATATTGGGAGTGGGTGAGCTTGTCAAAGTAGAGGAAATCTCTTGTTGGACCCTGGGAGGAGCTTGCACAACACCAAGGCTCAGGTTGTAATGGTTCCTTTTTTGTTTCCTTAATACAAATAGTCCATTCTTCTCAATGATTTGTTGTTAATGAATTATTTCATGTACTCCTTGGTCTATGTGATGAATATGCTTTGTTTTATGGATTATTCAGGTGTTATGTAATCGTTTGATTGTTAGTGTATGCAGGTTTCAAAGTGAAGGAGGAGCTCATCTGGATCGACGAGGCTGGACTGTTACAACAAACGTTGGACTTGAGGTAGGATCGAAAAACACTTGGTTTCTCATAGAATAATGTATGTTTAGAGAAGGATTGCTCTTAATTGTCTTGTTTGTCACTAGAGAGTCTTAGACTCCTAGGGAGGTTAGTTTTGTCAGAAAAAATAACTCTTTCCGCATGACAAATTGGCGACTCCACTGGGGAATCCATTGATGTGATTGATTTTTCCTTTGAGTATTACTTTGATCTGGAAAGAGTCTTGTTTCTTTTGTTTTTTGGTTTCTTGACTGTGTTTTTGGGTGGCTTAGCTTAGAGTCGAGTTAGAACTTAGTTTTTCTTCAT